>JAXIVJ010010257.1:27500-47909 GCA_036785665.1 Chirona hameri
GATTACTTTGGATTGGTTAGTTATTTTTGTCTACCATGGCTTACATGGGAGCCTTTACTGATAGCAAGTTTACATTCACAAACACACAGTCTGGAGCGGGGTCCTAGGATTGCTTTGGAGCTTGGGTGTGGAATGGAAAATTGTGGCTAAAAATAAGCATAAAGAGTGGACAATTCAACCAAAAGCCATTGTATTCAGCTTTATCAATACCCAATTACCCGCTCACCAGAATTAGTTATTACCTATACCAATTTTGACCTGTCTTTCCCTGTCTTGTCCTATCATTACATCCATAAATCAGTATAGAGTTCAAATATCCAATACATTTTAGAATAAGGAGTGGAAAATTAAGAGGAAAACTTGGGAAAAAGGGTGAAAAAATAGTATCCATAGGGTGTCGTTTTCCACCCAAATTTCCCAATGCTAGGACACTGGTCTGGAGAGACTGGCTGACGGGGACATGTATGGCTTTACCCCTCAGTGTGTACCTGTTGCTGATTTTTCTGAATAAATAGATAAATATAGGCCTACCTGCTGATGCACCAGAGCAGCGTGTGACACTATCAGGTGACGTCGGTATCTTTCTGCCGGTGGGAGACGGCTTGGGTAGAGCTGCCAGTTACAAACCCGCCTGCCCGGTTCTACCAGTGCAGTGGCGGCTGTGAATTGCATGCAGGGTTTCGTTGGTACCTAATGTTGGCGTTTTCGAATGAGGTGTAATAAAGTGTAGAAATCTTGTTCAACATTCATTCACATAACCTTCGACAACAGCAGACATGAATATAACACAATGAGTTGCAATTCGGGATAGCTTTTTAATTAGCTGATATTTTATTTCAAGGGTTTTTATATAATTCATAATTTCTTTGCCGTTTTCGTGGGTTCTAAGCAGGTCATTTCGGCTGGTAATGATGGATAGTCTTGAATCGCAGAAACAGTGCATCGTGTTGGGCGGGTACTCCCACGATAAATCCGGCAGCTCTAGCCACCGACTATCGCTTCACGGACTCACGGACCGCTCCCGTACGGTCCGTGTGCGGCTCCTCGTCATTCGGTGACGCCCGTCAGCGTCCTGATAGCCGACCAAGTCATTGTCCTTCCGGTGACGCGTTGCCACCTGCTCAGTTGGTGCGAAGCTGGTGGTTGAGGTGACAGTACTTCCACCTGCTCGGGCGGTGTTCGGAGATTCGTTAGCGGAGCGACAGTACTACCACCTGCTCGGTCGGTGTTCGGAGATTCGTTAGCGGAGCGACAGTACTCCCACCTGCTCGGTCGGTGTCCGGAGGTTCGTTAGCGGAGTGACAGCTTGTGAGGGGCGGACGGTGCGATGAAGAAGAGTGCGCGGGCCGTTCGGCGCGCGGCGCGGCGGCGCAGCACCTCTGACCCCGGTGATGTGGTCTCCTGCCTCGACTGGAGAGGTGGGTGACGACATAGGCGTAACCACCTTCCAAAAGTAGGTGGGGACGGAGGCACTTTAACCCTTGCCCTACGGGAGCTTTTTTCACCTTCGCCCTACGGGGGAGCTGACAGCCCCCCCCCCCCCTGTTAACTTCCTAACCAAGCAACTTAGAGCAATGCGGTAAAAACCAGCATGTTGCCTGTCATGAGAGGAATCTAACAGTATGCGATTTTTAGGTTTCAGGTCAACGGGTGACCTTCCAGGTCAAGTGAATGACCTCGGATTTACCACGTCCAGAACAGCGATTTTGCTCTTCAGAAAACCTCAATTATAAATTGATAAATGTAAATAAAAAGGCATGTTCCTAGACCAGTTTTGGCTCAGAAATACAGAAAAGGTAGTTATTTGTTCGTATCTTGTCAAAAAGTCAAAAAAAGTTATTAAAAAATGACGTCATCAGTCTCTTACACTTGGGAGCCATCACTCAGTCAAAAATGAAGATATTGCTTTAAAATTTGGTATGGGTATTTTCCACACTCAGTTATCCGACATATATTCCGGTTTTTCTAACATCTTTGAAAATTTTGATTTTGTGGGGATTTTCCCCCAAAAAAAATCCGTTTTTTAAATTTTTGGGGTCAAAAACCCCAAATTTTGGAAATCCGAGATTGCCATTTTAAAGAGAATGCCATTTTGTATCTTTGGTGAATTGCGTTGGCAATTTCCTTTAAAACTCTTTTTTATACCATTTTTCAAATGTCTTTTTTCCACCAACATGACGTCATCAAAACATGATTATCTCCCAAACTACTTAACCAATTTCAATTAAATTTGTACAGCATACGTATGATTGTTGTAAACTCAGCTACCGAAAATTTCAGCAAGATGCGTTGCACGCGTAAACAGCTATTCAAGAAAAACCTCAGGGAGGGGGGGGGGGCTGTCAGGCCCCCCCCCCCCCCCCGTAGGGCGAGGGTTAAAGCGATCCTTTCCATGCAACACCCATAGGCGTAATGTTAAAATCCGAAAATGTTACTGGGGACTGATCCCCAGTGACCCCAGTGGTGGTTACGCGCCTGGGTGACGACTGACGATTGACGGAGTTACAGCGTTACTGCTGCCTTCTACTGCCTTCGATGACTGAAAAACCTTTATCCACTTACATTACGAAAAGGGCCTGAAAGGGTCATAACGAAACGGGCGGACCTTGGGATAATCGTGTATGTAAACATTTGGCTAATGTTTTTTAACTGTTGATGGATATTTTTCTTCAGGTTTTCGCCTGGGGGCGATGACAATCTTGTTCCGGCGAACATGCGCCCTTGTCCTTGGAATGAACTGGCTGTTTTTTGGACTTTCACCGACAGTTTCTGGTTGGTCTGCATCATGGTAGAGTAGTTGTTGATATGGGATAAGCCTTTCTTAACGCTCCATGTTTCTTTGATAGTGCCAACCCGTCTGCTTGTGCCGACTGCGAAGACTTGTCGATAGTTGTTACTGGCGTTACAGTTTGACACGGTGATAGGTAGGTATTTTAGGTACCTCATGGTGATAGGTAGGTATTTTAGGTACCTTACGGTGATAGGTAGGTATTTTAGATACCTCACGGTGATAGGTAGGTATTTTAGGTATCTCACGGTGATAGGTAGGTATTTTAGGTACCTAACGGTGATAGGTAGGTATTTTAGGTACCTCAGGGTGATGGGTAGGTATTTTAGGTACCTCACGGTGATAGGTAGGTATTTTAGGTACCTCACGGTGATAGGTAGGTACTTTAGGTACCTAACGGTGATAGGTAGGTATTTTAGGTACCTCACGGTGATGGGTAGGTATTTTAGGTACCTCACGGTGATAGGTAGGTATTTTAGGTACCTCACGGTGATAGGTATTTCGAGGTACCTCACCATTGGTAGTTAAGATGTTGGCTAAATGTAAGATGTTCGTGGCCCGAAGTCGCAACTGGGGAATTCCACGACAAATCGACATACCAAGGTGGCAAATTAACACCCTACATCTCAGGTTCTTATGAAACTTTGTTCAGGGGGTAATTGGGGGGGACCCATAACACGCCTGTGCAATGTTCAGCTCACTCCGACTAACGGCTATGGAGATATAGCCTGCAGCATTTTCACCAAGTCAGACAGACTCTTTTTTTAGACCAATTTGGGTTGTTTAAATTTAACAAACCTATATATCATTCGACTCCGCTTGAGCTGAAGAACATTCTGGTAATTTGTTTTTTCTCGTGTAACTACTAACTTGTTATTTCTAGTGACCTTGGGTGAACTTGACAAAAGGGCATTTTTTTTGTTTTATTGGTTTCCCCTTTTTAAAATTGACCTCAGGGTGTCACTGGTAGTGTGCACAAAATGGCGGATAGGCGTTTTCTATAAATGCCATTATTTTCCGTCCAAGCAATAGCCCTCGCCCTGGTGGGGGCAGTCATTTTGACCCCCTCTTAGGTTGTTCGCGAATAGCGAGAAAACGGCGGCGTGCAGCGCCGCCAAATATGACACGGCTATTTGGGCATCAATTACCCACATGTTGTGAAAGTTTTAACTTCAGGTCATCACAGGTCAGGTCACCAGGTCACGTCAAGTGACCTTACCTCCAAAAATGTTTGTGGTCGTGCCAAAGCCAAAGTGTTTGTCCGAGAGCTTTGACACTTGCAGGATTTCATAAGGCCATAAGTTCCTACAATTCATTAATCTCGTATTTGTTTGTATTAGTGAACTAAGGTCAGGTCAATTTCGTAACCTCCCCAGTATAATTCAATGGGAAATATACAACTGCTTCCTATTCAGAGAATATGCTTCCGATCAGGCCAATTCTTCCAGAATCATGTTATTTTAGCTAATTATTGATGACCCATATGCAATTGTTGCTCTGTGACCTCTGCAAGGTCAGCTGAGGTCACCTCAGGTCACCATCACTTTTTTGCCAATAACTATTGATATAATAAATATATAGACGTGCAAATGACACCACTTTGTTTGTTCGTCGAGTCCTTTTTACCTTTAATGACCTCTGGTGACCTCAATATTGAGCTGAGCTAAATCCCGGTGTGCCTCTGAAACAACTTCGCCCTGGTGGGGGTCAAAATGACCCTCCCCCTCTAACTCGAAAACTAAAAGGGCTATAAAGACGCGAAAAAAAACGCTTGAAAGCTCTTGACAAGGCCATTCGAGGTTACTTCCGGTTATGTTCAGGTCAATAGTTTAGGCCTCAGAGGTCACCAAAGGTCACGAGGGTCACGATTTTTCCCCAAAAAGGTTTCAATCTTTTGTTTTTGTGTATTGGTTAGACATATAGTGATAATTTTAACACCGACGTTTTTGCCATGCCAAGGCGCTTCGAAACATGAATCGTGTCCTGGTTAGGTCAACTAAAAAAATGACCTCAGGTCAAGGTCATTTGGTGACCTAGGTAGGTCATGTTGCACATGGGGCGACGCGACTCGACGAGACAAACAGCGGTGTGCTTTGCACGTCTTTATATTTATTATATCAATAGTTATTGGCAAAAGAAGTGCTGGTGACCCGAGATGACCTCAGCTGACCTTGCAGAAGTCACAGAGCAACAATTGCACCTGGGTCATCAATAATGAACTAAAATAACATGATTCTGAAATAATTGGCCTGATCGGAAGCATATTCTCTGAATAGGAAGCATTTGTATTTTTCCCATTGACTTATAATGGGGAGGTCACGAAATTGACCTGACCTGAGGTCACTGATACAACAAAATCAGAGATAAATGAATTGTAGGTACTTGTGATCTTATTAAATTCTGCAAGTTTCAAAGCTCTCGGACAAACACTGTGGCTTTGGCACGACCACAAACATTTTTGGAGGTAAGGTCACTTGACGTGACCTGGTGACCTGACCTGTGATGACCTGAAGTTAAAACTTTCACAAAATGTGGGTAATTGATGCCCAAATAGGTGTGCCATATTTGGCGGAGCTGCACGCCGCCGTTTTCTCGCTATTCGCGACAAACCTAAGAGGGGGGGCAAAATCAAATGACCCCCACCAGAGCGAGGGCTATTGCTTGGATGGAAAATAATGGCATTTATAGAAAACACCTATCCGCCATTTTTTGCACACTACCAGATGACACCCTGTGGTGAATTTTAAAAAGGGAAAAAAATGATTGCACTTTTGTCAAGGTCACGCAAGGTCACCTTATGTCACTCGAAATAACAAGTTTGAGTTACACGAACAAATCAATACACATTACCAGAATGTTATTCAGCTCAAGCGGAGTCGAATGATATATAGATTTGTTAAGTTTAAACAACCCAAATTGGTCTAAACAAAAACAAAATTGAGTTTGTCTGACCTGGTGAAAATGCCGCAGGCTATATCTCCATAGCCGTTGGTCGGAGTGAGCTGAAAATTGTACAGGCGTGTTCTGGGCCCCCAATTACCCCCTGAACAAAGTCTCATCAAAATCTGAGATGTAGGGTGTTACCCTGTGTTGATTTGTCGTGTCGTGTCGTGTCCCTCAATGATATGAAAGTTTTCATTTATGAATCACCACATACCTACTTGAACTTAATGACCCCTCTTCCGATCATGTCGGACGTTGAAGTTGCCCCCCTCCCCCTCCCCGGCACCGCTCCGTCGCGATGGCTCGCTGGTTATCTTCCCCGATTGTGATTATATCCGCCATGTGTGTCAATCGGCATGTCCTGCACACACGACTCATCGATCACGTGACTTCCGCAGTGAAGCTGCCTCTCCTTGAAACCGCGTACCCACAAATGGCAATCTAGTGTAGGGTGTTGAATGTGGGGTTTATCGTCATAGTAGGGACTCCGATTTGAATTACTTGTTATATTGGTGGGACACGAACTGTTTTGTCAATATGTTTGGCAGCTACGGCTCGATAAATGCCTTCTGAGATGGCTGATTCGTTCGTGCATTACGTTTAGAAGTTACTCAAGTTTAATGACGGTTTTCGTAACGTTTCCATTTGTATTACACCGTGGTCCCACGTGAGTTTCATTTTTTGGTCGAGCCAGAAAGGCAAAAAGTGCCTATTATGTAGCAATGACCTATGCCAGCATGAAAACAGTGGCCATGTCTTGTCGCTATGGTGTTATCTACTTCGAGTAGTTAGGTACCGAGTTCTCCAAGTATGTTAGCATTGGGTTTGATGTTGAGTTTCGTTCCGCTACTACTGTTACAGTGTATCTAGTTCCATCTCCGTCCATTCGCTTTTCCAACGATCCAGTCATACGCCAGCACCACGTTCTCCTGGGCACTCCCGCACATCACTCTAGTCACTAGCCAATCGCACCAGTCGCTCGTCATCAGCTGACCGCCCTCCTCGTCTCCTCTCCGCAGGTGCCCTGCCGAAGCTAGTTCGCTCCACCACCATGGCGGACGACGAACGGCCTCCAGCTCCTCCGGTGCGGATGGCCAGCGTGCGGGGCGGCGGAGGCGAGCCGGGCGGCCTGCCGCTGCCCCCTCTGCCGCGCGAGCCCGACGCCGAGCGCAGGCGCCGTGCCAAGCTGGCCAAGCAGGCCAAGCGGCACACCGATAAGCCGGCCATATCATACCCGACCAACTTCGAGCACGCCGTGCACGTGGGCTTCGACCCGGCGACGGGTGTGTTCAGCGGGATGCCTTCGCTCTGGGTGGCGCTGCTAGACAACTCAAACATCTCGCTCCAGGAGCAGCGCCAACACCCGGCCGAGCTGATTGACGTCCTCAACTACTACGACGCGAGTAATAAAGACGGTGAACAGGCCAAGTTCATGGTGCCCAGCGCCGAACACAATCCACTCTGGGAGCAGGAACAGGACCCGCCACGCGCCAGTCTGGCGGTGGGACCGATCTCCGTCATAGCCGAAGGCGTGCTGCCCGGCTCCCGACATGGTTCGGATCACTCCGGCTCGGCTAGTACTCCGGACACGGCCGATCCGGACCCGGAATCTGAGCGGGACCCGGAGCCGGAGCGAGAGCGTCCCCCGGAGGAGCCAGAGGAGGAAGAGGAGGCCACCCCTCCGCCGCCGCTCGTCGCCGCCCGGCCCGAGAGGACCAAGTCAGTGTACACCCAGCCGATCGCACCTGAAGAACCGGCGCCTCCTCCTCCGCCGGCAGCGGCGAAGGCGGCGGTTAACGGCAAGCCTCTCGACACCAACAAGAACTCGACACCGACGCCGGCGCCTCGCGACGCGGCGCGGCGGCCCAAGATGAGCGATGAGGAGATCCTGGCGCGCCTGCGCAGTATCGTCACGGTCGGCGACCCTCTGCGGCGCTACACGAAGCTGGATAAGATCGGTCAGGGAGCGTCTGGCACGGTGTACACGGCCATCGAGACGGCCACTGGCTGTGAGGTGGCCATCAAGCAGATGAACCTGTCGCAGCAGCCCAAGAAGGAGCTCATCATCAACGAGATCATTGTGATGCGCGAAAACAAACACCCGAACGTGGTCAACTACCTGGACAGCTTCCTGGTCGGGGAGGAGCTCTGGGTGGTGATGGAGTACCTCCCGGGCGGCTCTCTGACGGACGTGGTCACCGAGACGTGCATGGACGAGGGTCAGATCGCGTCCGTATGCCGCGAGGTCCTGCAGTCGCTCCAGTTCCTACACGTCAACCACGTCATCCATCGCGACATCAAGTCGGACAACATCCTCCTCGGCATGGACGGAGCAGTGAAGATCACAGACTTCGGGTTCTGCGCGCAGATCTCGCCCGAGCAGACCAAGCGGACCACGATGGTCGGCACGCCGTACTGGATGGCGCCGGAGGTCGTTACGCGCAAGCAGTACGGCCCGAAGGTGGACATCTGGTCGCTTGGCATCATGGCGATTGAGATGCTGGAGGGCGAGCCTCCGTACCTCAACGAGAACCCGTTGAAGGCGCTGTATCTAATCGCTACCAACGGCAGGCCAGAGATCAAGGAGCGGGAGAAGTTGTCGGCGGTGTTTCAGGAGTTCCTCGACCTGTGTCTGGAGGTGGAGGTGGACCGACGGCCGACGGCTGCCGACCTGCTCCGGCACCCGTTTCTGAAGACGTGTCGCCCGCTGGCGAGTCTCTGCCCGCTCATAGCGGCATCAAAGGACGCCGTCAGAGCGCAGCACACTGCTGTGAATGCCGCCAAAGCGGTCTAGGCTGTGCGACGGCGGACCTGCGCGGCCTGGTGAGGCGAAGGGAGACGGCGGGGAGGCAGGGAAGAAGCGGTGGGTAGGCTGAAGGGAGGCGGAGACTGTTTAGGGGCGTGCCATCGTCCGTGAGAGGCGTTAGGGATCGTGTCGTTGATGGAGCCGGTCTCGGTGACTTCCTTATATCGCCATGGCTCGTGCGTAACTTCCGAGCCAACTCCCCATTAGTGGAGTTCAGCCAATTATGTGCCAGTAAACGTTTCGCGGCTTAGAGCGGGCCATAGTTCGCTCGTGTAGTTCGCTGGAGCCAGCAGGTGCCAATCTAGTTGGTCGTCATTCCATTGCCTGGCTTGCGTCGCGCTCCTGGCCGACGGAAGCTAGTGGATTCGTGGATTCACGAAGTCCGCTTCACGACGTGCGTCACCTTACACGATCGTTATACGTAATGACAGGCCAACAGGGATTAGGTTCGGACTTTGAATTGCATCGCTGAGAGATGTACTTTTGCTCAGTACGTCAGTTGCTGTGAGTTGAGTAGCGTGTATTGCAATAATGGCAGCTGATCCTTGCTTTATCATTGTTATACATGTGTTGTGTCGGTCATGGCTTTAACGTCCTTTGGAGGCGTTTCGTTCTTGGAGGTGATGCGTTTTATAGGTTGTGTACCTGTTGCTGGTCAATCTTGGCTCACGGTTTGGTGTTTATCATTATTTATATTTCGTTCAGTGTTACTTATCCACAGGCTGTGTAAGTTTCATCTGTATTCCTTATTCATGTGATATGTATATTTTAAGAACATTTAATATACAGAAGCATGCTAGCCGATAACTGTGGATTTATGTTGTGACAATTAACTCTGATAATGATTTAGGTCGCACATATTTTAGCGACCGCTTAGGCCTAATAATAATTACACCCAGCCGGGCACCAGCGTCGCTTCGAAACGATGTAGCTTGATAGTTACCCCCCCCCCCCCCAAAAAAAAAAAGTATATTAAAAAAAAAATACCCACTGAAAATGCTGGCTGACCTTGCAAGCGACAGCGATATATTTTATAATTCTAGTAAAATTATATTCCATATTTGGTTAGTGATGCCGCCATCCCAATCAAATCTGCGAAGACGTATATTTGAGTAAATGGAATACAAGAGAAATGAGAACTGCCAAAGAACGGAACATGGAGGCTGCAATGAACTAGAAATGATGTTTGCCCAGCAATTGAAGATTAAGTTCGGTAAATGGTTGTAACTGGTGAAGCAATAAAACTGTGCCTTCACAAAGCAGCATTTCATTGTATTGTATTGTTAGATTATAATATTAGATTAGTTCATTTGATTATATCTGATTTTAGCTGAAAGCCAGAAATATACGCCATCCGAAACTATAAGTAGGGTAGGGTAGAGTTCCCATAATGCGCCAGCTTAACCCGGCATTGACTGGGATCTCAGCAGAACGCCATTGACGGGGGGGGGGGCGTTAAACGCCCCCCTGGTTATCATCCGAACCAATGATCGCAGCGAGACGCGCAAGGCGGCAATCGAAAGCTCTCAATGAGACGAATCTAAAGCATGCTAAAAATGTCAAGGACAGGTCAAATGTCAGGTCACGGTCAGGTCAAAGGTCAAAATCGGCGTATTTGAGTTTATGGGCCATACTTTCCATCCAAAGTCTTCGATTGCGACCAGTTGCACCCGAAGTGCTGCCAAAGGTAGGATATACATCCCGCATGAGCTAAAGTGAGATTTTCGGCCAAGGTCCAGGTCACAAACGGTCACTATGCTCAAAATATCTACGAAAGTCGTGCAACACATGTTTTACGAGTTATTTTCCACGTATAATTCAATAGTGATAGTCATTTTACCACCTGACTTCATTTACGTGAAGCAAATGTAAATTTCAGGTCAAGTTCAGGTCACCGAAGGTCAAAAGATTTAATTGATAAATCTAAACAAAAAAGGCATGTAGCTGGACCAGTTTTGTCTCAGAAATACAGCGGTGCCATATATTTGTCTGTATCCGGTCAACAAAATTAAACAAACGTAATTTTTAAATATGACGTCTTGAGTTACCCATACTTTAGATGCAATAAGTCAGTCAAAAAAGGTGATATCATTCTGAAATTTGGTATAGTAGGTTCCCATATGTGGTTCTCTGACATATATTCCGGCTTTTTTAATATCTTTGAAAAAATTGATTGTGTGGGCATTTCCCCCCCCCCATTTTTTTTTGTGGGTCAAAAACTAAAACTTTCGAAATTTCGAGGTAGCCATGTTGTAGCCCTTCCTATTTGCCATCTTTTGACGTTTTTGAATTGCATTTTGCTCCATATATGGCATTTGTACGGTATGTTACATTTTAGCTGATTTTGGTGTAAAACTCATGTGTAGTGACGTCACCAAATACAACTTTTAAAAAAAAATCGACGAAATTGCTTTATTTTATCACAGAAGACGTAAGCATGATTTAGAAGAGGGTACCCGAAGTTTCACGTTGATAGCACTGTTGTTTTTTAGCTATTGCGAAAATGCATCAGGGGGCGTTAAACGCCCCCTCAGTCAATGGCAGGTTAAGCGAAAACTCGTCCCGAGTGAAAAGTAAGTCACATACATATAAATTAAGCTTTAACACAAACTTTGGCAATTTTTGCTACCAAACTAGGCCCTTCATTAAACAATGCAAGCCGTCATTTTTCATTAATTGCAGTTTTTTGCAAACCCTTTCGAAGGGCGCATTTAGGCACACCGTGCCCTAATCCGACATGGACGGGCGCATTTAGGTGACCTGCCATGCCAATGTACTCCTACATTATAATTCATCGTGGCATATATATTACATACGAAATTAAACTGTTTGGTTATACATATTTGGTATGGGATTTATCCATGAAATTTATCCATGAAATGAAGAAAAAAAATTAATATAGTAGTCGAAAAATAGATAAATAAAATGAAATCAGGAAATTTGTCAATTTTCGGTAAGTTTCAGCTTCTGGGGGATTATTGTCCCCGAGCAGCGGGGAGGACCCCTTAAGGGTCCTCCCCCGCTTGCGCCGGCATTTGTCGCAAAGTTCCCCGAAAAGCATTGGGTCCGCGGATTATCACAATAAACTCATGAATTAACACCAGAGGGCATAATGAGCCCAACATTACTCAACTTTAGACTCCAGGGACCATCAACTATCGTGTCAAAAACAATCGCATGACATCAGGTCAGTGGAACCTCAGAGACCAATCAGTCTTCCCCCAATATCAAGCGAGTGACCGTAAATTGCAAACAGGTTAACCTAGAGGTAGAGCCTTTCGAACAGATTTCGTGGAACCAATGGTTGCAGTTTTGCTTGACAGACGTATACTATTGTGCAGAGACTCCGGGAGCAGGGACTGACATCGGCAATTTTACCTACCCTAAATCAGGCACGGAGCCAGGATTTTTCTCAGGGAGGGGGGGGGGGGTCACGTCGGTAGTAGAAACAAATTCCGCTCCTCAGCCACATGTTGTTGACCGGGGGTAGGGTCGGGTCGTCAAAGAATCTCGTTTTATCTAGTGAATTTATTTTGCTCGGGGGGGGGGGGGGGGGGGGGGGGCATGGCCCCCGTGCCCCCCTTGGATACGTCCCTGCCCTAAATATACCACGGGCGCATTATGTATGGGCGCAATTTGGAATTCACGGCATCTTTGGAGAAAGGCGATTATTCCTAACACGCTGTCTTTTGTATATAGTGTTTGGTTTAATATTAGTGTTGACACATGCCTTATGAAAATACAAAACACTTAGGCTTGTTCCACCTTTACCCAAACCTACAACAGGGCAGTCAATATGCTTATTCCGGATAAGAAAACACAACAATTCAAATATTGGGTTCCTGCGTAAAGAACGCGACCTTCGATTGGACATAGACCGTAGGCTGAAAAATGACGAAATCATGCTGGGGATCAGTAATATAGGTTCCAAAATTAAATGGAAATGGTACTTATTGAGATATCGGCGTGGGCGCATTTAGAAAACCTGGCGCAATATGGACACTCTCCCTACTTATCTGATAAACTGTATGTATTTGATATAAGCTCTTGGAGTGAAGAAAGAGAACAACGATCGACAGAGATGATTTGCTTCGAGACAAAAGGCCCCAATGCGACGAAACAAAAGGTAACGAAATGTCGGAACAGAACACTGCACAGAGCTGGGTAATATCGGTCGCCAACCATGCCCAGCGTGCCTAGCCCTGCAAACCTATACTGTATGTAACATATTCAAGGCGGGATATCATTTTATGAATCTGGCAGTAGGTTATCCTCAAAAAGGCTAATTTTGCCCTAATCGACATCTGGACAGTCTAGACTAGATACTGAGAAAACCTACCGTCCTAATACGACATTTATAATGTCTCTAACAACATATCGGGCAAACACTCCGAAAGCGTTCCAACAGCCGCATGCATAAACACTGCAAACGATGTCATAAAGCAGTCCAGGACTCCAGGCGCATAAGGCTGTCGTGTCCACAGTGAGCCACATATCCTGTTGCCGTCCCGTCCTGTTTGAGTAAATCAGCAATATAAATAGTTAAAGCTATCACATCACACTCCCCTCGCCCTCATAGCTAGCGTTACAGCATCGCACCGACGTCACAGCTTGGCTCTCCGCACGGAGGTCGTATCCGTCAGTCGGAGGGGCCCCTCCGCCCGCGGCAGATGGCTCGGGAAGCCCGGGTACAGCACCATGGTGACGTCACGGTCGGCACTCAGCTGACACACCAGTCCCTCCACGACCGGCCGGACCCGGCTCAGTTTGTCATAGAGCGTGAGTCTCCGCAGCGACGGGCACTGCAGCACGAGCCGCAGCACAGCCTGCGCGCTGACCTGCTCCGCGAACGACTCGGCGCAGCCCAGCTCCAGCTCCACCAGCCGGCGTCGACTGAGGTAATCCAGCGCGGCGTCCGAGACGCACGGCACGCCGGCCAGGTGCAGCGCGCGCAGCTCCGACAGCTGGCGCAGACAGCGCAGGCCCTCCTCCGTCACCGTGCGGCAGAAGCTGATGTTGAGTGTGTGCAGGCCGGGCAGGAGGGCTGACAGACGCCGTAGCGAGGCGTCAGTCAGGCACTCGGCCCGGCGCACGTTCAGGTGGCGGAGGGAGGGCAGCCCGGCCGGTGGAAGGCAGTCCTCCAGAGGCGCCATCAGGCCGGCGGCAGAGAGGCGTTCGAGCCGCGCGCAGCAGGCCAGGCCGGCCGACATGATGTCGGCGGTCATCCAGGTGACGTCGGAGATGTCGAGTTCCCTCAGACAGGCGGGGGCCGCCTCCAGGTGCAGCGAGTCCCCGTGGTAGCGGTAACAGCTGGCCAGAAGCAGGCGCTCCAGCTTCACACACCCGGTCAACACTTCCTTCAGATGAGAGGTACGCACGATATTGGTGAACGACAAGTCTAGCTCCCGGAGGTTCCGGCATTGCGCCACGTGGCGGACGTGGCCCGGTTCCTTGTCGGCCCAGTGAGTCAGTGACAGACGCTGCAGAGACTCGGGGAGCAGGGACAGCCATCGGCACCTGCCCTCCGGATTGCGCACGGTGAGGGCTCGCAGTCGGGGCTGGTTGAGGACGATCACCTTCAGGCACTCGTCTGTGCAATGCGCATTCATCGTCACGGCCTCCAGCCGCGGGCAGCGGAGGCAGAGTCTCTGCAACGACGGCTCACACACGCGGAACGCACTGAGGTTTAACTCTGTGAGATGTGGGCAGTGGTGCGCCACGATGTGCAGATCGAGTTTGTTTATCCTCGTGTAATTTGTTTCGCGATCGTACACGTCGATGTCGATGACGCGCAGTGTCGACATGCGTGGCAGGATCAGTTCAAGACATCGGTTCGTGATTGCATGAGGCCAGCCCATGGTGAAATCCCGGAGACGCGATAAGCATATATCGAAGGCGCCTCGCCACCGCAGGGAGACATGCTCCACAACGAAAAGGTGTCGCAAACTGAGGAATGATAGTATGTGCAAAAGTATTTCCGGGGGTAGTTCGTCGATGTGTTTCATGATGCTCGCGACGACTTGGTACCGTGGAAGGATACGGCCTTAGCTTCCATACTAGTGATGCTGTGTTCCTCTTCAATTTATGCCAATCTGAAACAGTTCAAAATTAATCATCAACACCAGGCATATTACTAGTTACATTTTCCAGATTTAGTCACCACAAAATTGTTCACTCGCTTGCTGAATTATTCAATTAGTCATGAAGGAATCTGCTAGATAAAACGCAACACAGCATGCTGGAAAACGAAACATTATAAGCCCCATTATATGTAATTGTATTGCAATCTTTTTGACAACATTTTCGGTAGATACTATTGTGACGTTACTGGTACCATATTCACCAAATATTTCGTAAGACAACGGTTCAATACATTTCGCTGGCCCATGATGGTTCTGCATCAGGAGGATGATCGACACTTTATCTACCAACCAGCTCCTGACCCAGGATCACAAATAACAAATGATAGCTAGGATCCGGAAAGCTACCAAGGATCTCCCGCTAACATTGCATTTCGAATACTCCCACAGCGCCAGGAGGTGGGTGTGTGTGTGTGTGTGGGGGGGGGGGGGGGGCGCCCTACCCCGGCCACGAGCTGACAGCAGGGGCCGGGCCGACCACCCGCCAGACTTGTTTTCAACTCAATCAATCGACTCAAGTTATCCCGTCGTGTGGTCAGCCCTTCATGTCCTGATAACGATCAGGGTCCGCCGCCAGGTCAAAGGCGCATCCAGGATTTCGACAAGGTAGTACACACAGTTAGTGATATGGGCCCCTGGCACATACATGCCCCCCCCCCCATGGACACTGGGCCCCCTACATATTTTAGCTTCGCTAACACGATTAACTACTTATTCTGGGTGTAGTGGTGGTGGTGATTCGGGGTTGGGTTTAGGGCGCCGTAACTTCTGAGGTCCTATGCCACTAATACCTATTCTGGATATCATACCCGGTACATTTGACAGAATCTACCCTGGGACCTGCAACAGTCTGAATTAACAAAGCCTGCAAGGATCTGCAAGGACAGCCTGCAAGGATCTGCACTGCAAGGATGTCACAGAGGAGGACAGAGGGCCCCCGTCAGGTCGACAGCGGGCCCTCTCAGACCGACAGCGGGCCCTCTCAGACCGACAGAGGGCCCCTCAGGCCGATCAAGGCCCCCTTCAAGCCGACCGAGGGCCCCTCAGGTTGACAGAGGGCCCTTCAGGCCGACAGAGGAGCCCCTTCAGGCAGACAGAGGGTCCTGTCGTGCCGAAAGGGGCCCCTCAAGCTGGTCGAGGGGTCCCTTAGGCGGCTAGAGGGCCCCGTCGGTCGAAAGGGCCCCCTCAAGTTGGTCGAAGGTCCCTCAGGCCACCAGAAGGTCCCTCAGGCCACCAGAAGGTCCCTCAGGCCACCAGAGGGACCCTCAGGCCACCATAGGGCCCCTCAGGCCACCAGAGGGCCCCTCAGGCCTACATAGGGACTCTCAGGCCTACAGAGGGCCCCCTCAGGCCTACAGAGGGCCCCCTCAGGCCTACAGAGGGCCCCTCAGGCCTACAGAGGGCCCCATCAGGCCTACAGAGAGCCCCTCAGGCCACCAGAGGGCCCCTCAGGCCTACAGAGGGACCATCAGGCCTACAGAGGGCCCTCAGGCCTACAGAGGGCCCCCTCAGGCCTGCAGAGGGCCCCTCAGGCTGACTGAGGGCCCCCTCAGGCCGACTGAGGGCCCCCTCAGGCCGACTGAGGGCCCTCCTCAAGCCGACTGAGGGCCAGTATCCTAGGATTGGGAAATTTGGGTGGAAAACAACACCATATGGATACTATTTTCCCGCTCCTTTTCGCTAGTTTTACTGTGGATTTTACACCCCTTATTTTAAAATGTATTGGATAATTGAAACCCTGCTACTGATTTCTGGATGTACTGATAGTGACAGCCTTTGGAGGGAAAGACGGGTAATAATTGGCATAGGTAATCACTCATTCCGGTAACCGGGTAATTGGGTATTGTTAAAGCTGAGTACATGTTTTTTAGACTCTATGCTTATTTTTAGCCAGAATTTTCCACTCCGCACCCCAGCTCCAAAGCAACCCCAGGACCCTGCTGAGGGCCCCCTCAGGTTGACAGAGGGGCCCCTTCAGGCTGACAGAGGGCCCGTCGGGTCGAAAGGGGCCCTCTCAAGGTGGCCGAAGGACCCCTCAGGCCACCAGAGGGCCCCTCATGCCCATATAGAGCCCTCAGGCCTACACAGGGCCCCTCATGCCGAAAGAGGTCTCACTCATACCGATAGACGGCCCCCTCAGACCGACAGAGGGCCCCTCAGGCCGATCAAGGCCCCTCAGGCCAAACGAGGGCCCCTCAGACTGCCAGAGGGCCCCACTGTCAGGTGGACAGAGGCCCCCACTCAGGTCGACAGAGGCCCCCACTAAGGTCGACAGAGGGCTCTACTAAGGTCGACAGAGGGCTCTACTAAGGTCGACAGAGGGCTCCACTAAGGTCGACAGAGGGCTCTACTAAGGTCGACAGAGGCCCCCACTAAGGTCGACAGAGGGCTCCACTAAGGTCGACAGAGGGCTCCACTAAGGTCGACAGAGGGCTCTACTAAGGTCGACAGAGGGCCAACTCAGACAGACAGAGGGCCTCTCACGCAGACTGGTTATTGATTCAACCTTTTTGGAACGATTCAATCACAATTCATTTTGTAACCTGAATGATTCAATCACCGTTCGATTCAGGGGGGAATTTTCTAGATTGATTCTTTCCGATTCAAATAATACAAAAAACAAGTCACGTTTTATTTGTATTTTGTATATAATTTTTTTTGTATTAATTTGACATTTATATATATATATATATATATATATATATATATATATATATATATATATATATATATATATATATATATATATATATATATATATATATATATATATATATATATATATATATATATATATATATATATATATATATATATATATATATATATATATATATATATATATATATATATATATATATATATATATATATATATATATATATATATATATATATATATATATATATATATATATATATATATATATATATATATATATATATATATATATATATATATATATATATATATATATATATATATATATATTTAATTTATGTAAAATCAATACAAATGGAAACATACATATACATGATCATTAAAACATTGTTACAGCAATCATATTTCAGTATAAATTAATGTAGCCATGTGGGACTGCATTGTATTTGTACAATTCACCATGTTCACTTGAATCGTTAATAATCGTTAAATCGTTTGATTCAATCAGTCTTGATTCCATGCGGGTTTTCATTCAATCACGATTCTTAAATCAAAATATCTGGTGGTGAATCGATTATTTTTTATTCAAGGAATTTTGATTGCACGATTCCAATCGATTCAATCAGAGTCGAATCAATAACCAGTCCGTCCTCATGCCGACATAGAGTCCCTCAGGCCTACAGAAGGTCCCTTATGCCCTCAGCGGGCCCCCATTAGGTTGACAGAAGCCCCCTCAGACCGACAGAGGGCCCCCTCAGACCGACCGAGCGCCCCCTCAGACTGACAGAGGGCCCCCTCAGACTGACAGAGGGCCCCCTCAGACTGACAGAGGGCCCCCTCAGACTGACAGAGGGCCCCCTCAGACTGACAGAGGGCCCCCTCAGACTGACAGAGGGCACCTCAGACTGACAGAGGGCCCCTCAGACCGATCAAGGGCCCCTCATGCCGCCGAGGGCCCCTCAGGCTGAATGAGGGCCCCTTCAGACTGACAAGAGGACCCCCTCAGGCCGGCCACGGGCCCCTCAAGCCGACTGAGAGCCCCTCAGACCGACCGAGAGCCAGTCTGGCCAGCCAAGGACCCCTTAAACAAAAGACAAGGTGGACCCTCAGCCCAAGGGGGTACCCACGGGTGTCCAGGGTACCCCTTGGATACACCCTTGATACTTTGTATCCTGATAGCGAACAGGGTTCGCTGCATTTCCATATACTGCTGAGATGCAAGTTTGGTATGTAGACATGTGTGTTAACATACCCAGTATATGTATCAAACTTGCATCCCATTTGGCATTGGGGCTGGCTGTTATGGCGATGTGTCACAAACTGCTGGGTCACAACAGAGGAAGTGAAACAAAACCCAGCAGGTGATCAGCGGTAACTGCCAGCAGCACACAGCCAGCTGTAATCAAGATGCATACTTGTGATGCAAACCCTATATATATTGGAGCATCTTGTCAGGCTATGACAAAATGGCAAAAATAGCACTAGAAAACCCTTTGGCCACACCAACTTTGGAAACGATTCTCCACGCATGAGTATATAAATATGTATTCAAATGAATACATGAATAAATAATATTTAAAAATGAGTTGAGTGTAAGCGGTTGGATATCAGATGTCAAAACCAACACATCCAATACACCAAAATGTTGCCCAAAACATAACTGAACCTCAGCTCATATGGTATAGCATATCACATGAAGCTTATCTACCATAACACGATGAGGTTGGCAATGTTGTGCACATTCACATGCTCACAGGAAAAGACTAGTTTTAAATCTGAGATTCCACTAGACCATACCAGAAAGTGAAAATATTCACAACAACTCATATATTGAGTTTGAGTTGATCCACAATTTTTAGTCAGTAACAGCAAAATATATATATTTATAAAAAAATTTGTTCGAATGTTTTGAGTGGATGGATTTCCGAGGTCAGGCCCCGCGCTAAGCATAGCTTGTTGCGCAGACCCTGACCCTACCACCCGATCAAGCAATTTCTGGCGTCCGGAAGAATTTAGAAGCGAAAGTTTTTCGTGCCCGACATACCTGGACATGGTCCGCCCCGCCCTCTGATGTCACCTGAGTGCGACCGCTGCCACCGGCCACAGGCCATCCCAGTCAGGGGCAAATAGCGAGCGCCGAAGCGACTCGTCCCCCATGCAGATATGATGAAGATTAGGCCAACCAGTGATCACATTTTTTTCTTCTTCTCGTAAACCACGGTATCTGGTCGGTTCCTGATGTCATTTTGTGTGCTGATATTGAATATCGACATACAAATAACGAATTCGAACATCTCCAGGGCGCAAGGGCCATTGGTAAGTTTTTCCTGTGGCCCAATTCTGGCCCAATTTGTATGTATGCATCTCGTCAAAAAATGACGGCTTGAATATGTATTCACTAAGGAATTCAAGGAAGGAACAGTTCATTTGAGACAGATGTGTACCATTTTGAGCACCCCTCCCCTCATAGGCGGATTCAGAACGGGTGGTTTGGGGGGGGGGGGCAAACAAACTCTTACCATTCTGAAAACTCATCGGATTTCGCTTGCTTATGCATTGACAACTGATTTAAACCAAAGGTTATTTAGTAAAAGTTGCTTAGATTGTCTTCTGTATCAGGAAATGTGTCACTTTTGCGCCGATTTCAGGCGGTTGGGGGGGGGGGGGGCAATTGCCCATTTTGCCCAACCGTAGATCCGCCACTGCCGCCTCTCCCCCACTTACCCGACAATCTTCTTCCAAACAAAGGGTGTCCTAGTTTCAGACCCAATCATGCAGAAGGCGCTAGCGCTGCACCGTCGGGGGCGCTGTCAGTTTCGTAGCACCCAAGTCTCATTCACCTACCGGTCATCTGTAAGTTGCTAACATGTTCGCTTCAGACAATATACCATACCAATTCGTCCGATCACCCGATCAATGCACGCGCACCAACTGCACCTGCACAGCGCTCACTACTTGGAGCGGCGCCTGAACAGCAAGCTTGTTCAGGCTTAGTCCGTCCTGTCGCTCAGCTCCCATCACTGCTGATGTCGCCTCTGTTGTCAGTGTCACAGCTCTCTATGTGGCCTGCG
>JAXIVJ010010258.1:7500-37500 GCA_036785665.1 Chirona hameri
ACACACACACACACACACACACACACACACACACACACACACACACACACACACACACACACACACACACACACACACACACACACACACACACACACACACACACACACACACACACACACACACACACACACACACACACACACACACACACACACACACACACACACACACACACACACACACACACACACACACACACACACACACACACACACACACACACACACACACACACACACACACACACACACACACACACACACACACACACACACACACACACACACACACACACACACACACACACACACACACACACACACACACACACACACACACACACACACACACACACACACACACACACACACACACACACACACACACACACACACACACACACACACACACACACACACACACACACACACACACACACACACACACACACACACACACACACACACACACACACACACACACACACACACACACACACACACACACACACACACACACACACACACACACACACACACACACACACACACACACACACACACACACACACACACACACACACACACACACACACACACACACACACACACACACACACACACACACACACACACACACACACACACACACACACACACACACACACACACACACACACACACACACACACACACACACACACACACACACACACACACACACACACACACACACACACACACACACACACACACACACACACACACACACACACACACACACACACACACACACACACACACACACACACACACACACACACACACACACACACACACACACACACACACACACACACACACACACACACACACACACACACACACACACACACACACACACACACACACACACACACACACACACACACACACACACACACACACCACACACACACACACACACACACACACACACACACACACACACACACACACACACACACACACACACACACACACACACACACACACACACACACACACACACACACACACACACACACACACACACACACACACACACACACACACACACACACACACACACACACACACACACACACACACACAGAGAGAGAGAGAGAGAGAGAGAGAGAGAGAGAGAGAGAGAGAGAGAGAGAGAGAGAGAGAGAGAGAGAGAGAGAGAGAGAGAGAGAGAGAGAGAGAGAGAGAGAGAGAGAGTGAGTGACAGAGCCGCTAAGAGGTCCTCCGCGGCGTCTCTCACGCGAGTGCTGCCGGCTCCCTTTGATCTGGACCGCTCGGTGCAGGTCGCTCCTCTCCTGCGGCGGCGGCCTCTCGACTACAAGGGGTACTCGAGGCCGCCCTCAGCGACTTCCTGGCTCACACCGAGACCGTGTCAAGTGTCATATTGTCACGTGTCGCGTACCCTGCCACCTGGGCCAGGCGACGCTGGCTCAGCTATCTCATCTCCGGCTCACCGTTCGGCTAACTTATCATCGACTCACCGCCCGGGGCGGAGTTGACTCAGTTAACTCACCAAATCACCGGCCGGGACGGAGTCGACTCAGCTAACTCACCAACTCACCGGCCAGGGCGGAGTTGACTCAGCTAACTCGCCAACTCGCTGACTCACCGGCTGGGGCGGAGTTGACTCAGCTAACTCGCCAACTCGCTGACTCAGCGGCTGGGGCGGAGTTGACTCAGCTAACTCGCCAACTCGCTGACTCACCGGCTGGGGCGGAGTTGACTCAGCTAACTCGCCAACTCACCAACTCACCGGCCGGGGCGGAGTTGACTCAGCTAACTCGCCAACTCGCTGACTCACCGGCTGGGGCGGAGTTGACTCAGCTAACTCGCCAACTCACCAACTCACCGGCCGGGGCGGAGTTGACTCAGCTAACTCGCCAACTCGCTGACTCACCGGCTGGGGCGGAGTTGACTCTGCCTACTCAGCGACTCACGGCCGGCTTGCCACAGCACTGTTGTTGTTCCGAGAACCGGCCGTCGGCGCCGCCGTATCCGTTGTCGTCAACACGACCGACACCTCGTAATGCTCCCAGTTCGGCATAATCGGGGTTTTAAGGCGCCAGCAGCGGCATGTCGCGCCGGGGCGGTCCTTGGTGAGCGGCACCTGGCAACAACTGACGACACCATGGCAACACCCTGGCAACACCCTGGCAACACGCTGGCATCACGGCGGACTGCGGAGCGCGGGTGTGCCTACACCGTCCTTCGTGCCTGGTGGTCTTGCAACTGCAGTCTGTAGACGCATCTCTACAACCTTACAGCCCAGCCTCACTAAGCCTAGTGCCTCCGCCCTATGGGACACATCACATTGATCATTTTACATGAGACAGGGTTTCATAATAATATTTATGAGACCTGCCTTACATGGATGTGGAAAATCAGGAAACACCCAACACGTAATGTGAGCTTGACAAGCCAGAATTTGCTAGGTCCGGTCAGTGCAGAGATGAGGAAGAGCCTCAGTTGACCGAGTACCTTCAGTCGTGACGCGGTTACTGGATCGCAGACTTTGCGAGGTTGCCGCACGCAAGTATGTAGTACCTAATGCATGATTTGAATACGGCGGCCGTCAAAGTGTTGACGCGGTTTTTTTGTTTTTTTTAGAAGATGATTTTGTGCATGGATGTCACTTATAATTTCAATGTATTATCACACCTAACGTTGTAAAATGTGGCTGAACAGATCCCATCTATTCTTTGATTTGCTGCGATAATAAATCGATAAAAATGTTGCCATAAGGAGATGTTTAGTGACAACCGACATATTGTAAGTACAGGTGCAAAATAAATAATTCGGGACATGAACTAAGTGGCGTTTTGCACCGAAACTAGAGGATGTATATTGTATATAGACACAAAAGCTCATTGAAACACGTTATAGAACTCTATCAGCGCATCCCGGCTGAAATAATTGTTTTAGAAACCTAACTGATCCTCATTCTCCTGAAATAATTGTTTTAGAAATCTAACTGATCCTCATTCTCCGTGACAAGATTACTCTTGCGAATGTTTTATTTACGTAATCCTCTTAGAAATTCAGAACTCCCCCGGTATCCGTCGCAGTAGAACGCTCATCAGCTTATACAGGAAGGAATGTTACAATGATGGTAAGGGTCGGGCGGAAATGGCTGTGTCTCGAGTGAGGAAGTGTCTCGAGTGAGGCAGTGTCTCGAGACAGGCAGCGTCCCTGGCGAGCGTGTCTCGAGTGAGACAAACAGCACGATCGACAGAGCTTCACCATTATTGTGGTCGAGCCGGGACGGACGCGTGGTGTTCCTGTCCGGTGTTCGGTGGTCTGTCGTGTGTTCAGTGGTTCAGCGGTGTTCGGTGGTCTGTCGTATGCTCAGTGGTTCAGCGGTGTTCGGTGGTCTGTCGTGTGTTCAGTGGTTCAGCGGTGTTCGGTGGTCTGTCGTGTGTTCAGTGGTTCAGCGGTGTTCGGTGGTCTGTCGTGTGTTCAGTGGTTCAGCGGTGTTCGGTGGTCTGTCGTATGTTCAGTGGTTCAGCGGTATTCGGTGGTCTGTCGTATGTTCAGTGGTTCAGCGGTGTTCGGTGGTCTGTCGTATGTTCAGTGGTTCAGCGGTGTTCGGTGGTCTGTCGTATGTTCAGTGGTTCAGCGGTGTTCGGTGGTCTGTCGTGTGTTCAGTGGTTCAGCGGTGTTCGGTGGTCTGTCGTGTGTTCAGTGGTTCAGCGGTGTTCGGTGGTCTGTCGTGTGTTCAGTGGTTCAGCGGTGTTCGGTGGTCTGTCGTGTGTTCAGTGGTTCAGCGGTGTTCGGTGGTCTGTCGTGTGTTCAGTGGTTCAGCGGTGTTCGGTGGTCTGTCGTGTGTTCAGTGGTTCAGCGGTGTTCGGTGGTCTGTCGTGTGTTCAGTGGTTCAGCGGTGTTCGGTGGTCTGTCGTGTGTTCAGTGGTTCAGCGGTGTTCGGTGGTCTGTCGTGTGTTCAGTGGTTCAGCGGTGTTCGGTGGTCTGTCGTGTGTTCAGTGGTTCAGCGGTGTTCGGTGGTCTGTCGTGTGTTCAGTGGTTCAGCGGTGTTCGGTGGTCTGACGTGTGTTCAGTGGTTCAGCGGTGTTCGGTGGTCTGTCGTGTGTTCAGTGGTTCAGCGGTGTTCGGTGGTCTGTCGTGTGTTCAGTGGTTCAGCGGTGTTCGGTGGTCTGTCGTGTGTTCAGTGGTTCAGCGGTGTTCGGTGGTCTGTCGTGTGTTCAGTGGTTCAGCGGTGTTCGGTGGTCTGTCGTGTGTTCAGTGGTTCAGCGGTGTTCGGTGGTCTGTCGTGTGTTCAGTGGTTCAGCGGTGTTCGGTGGTCTGTCGTGTGTTCAGTGGTTCAGCGGTGTTCGGTGGTCTGTCGTGTGTTCAGTGGTTCAGCGGTGTTCGGTGGTCTGTCGTGTGTTCAGTGGTTCAGCGGTGTTCGGTGGTCTGTCGTGTGTTCAGTGGTTCAGCGGTGTTCGGTGGTCTGTCGTATGTTCAGTGGTTCAGCGGTGTTCGGTGGTCTGTCGTATGTTCAGTGGTTCAGCGGTGTTCGGTGGTCTGTCGTGTGTTCAGTGGTTCAGCGGTGTTCGGTGGTCTGTCGTGTGTTCAGTGGTTCAGCGGTGTTCGGTGGTCTGTCGTGTGTTCAGTGGTTCAGCGGTGTTCGGTGGTCTGTCGTGTGTTCAGTGGTTCAGCGGTGTTCGGTGGTCTGTCGTGTGTTCAGTGGTTCAGCGGTGTTCGGTGGTCTGTCGTGTGTTCAGTGGTTCAGCGGTGTTCGGTGGTCTGTCGTGTGTTCAGTGGTTCAGCGGTGTTCGGTGGTCTGTCGTATGTTCAGTGGTTCAGCGGTGTTCGGTGGTCTGTCGTATGTTCAGTGGTTCAGCGGTGTTCGGTGGTCTGTCGTATGTTCAGTGGTTCAGCGGTGTTCGGTGGTCTGTCGTATGTTCAGTGGTTCAGCGGTGTTCGGTGGTCTGTCGTATGTTCAGTGGTTCAGCGGTGTTCGGTGGTCTGTCGTGTGTTCAGTGGTTCAGCGGTGTTCGGTGGTCTGTCGTGTGTTCAGTGGTTCAGCGGTGTTCGGTGGTCTGTCGTGTGTTCAGTGGTTCAGCGGTGTTCGGTGGTCTGTCGTGTGTTCAGTGGTTCAGCGGTGTTCGGTGGTCTGTCGTGTGTTCAGTGGTTCAGCGGTGTTCGGTGGTCTGTCGTGTGTTCAGTGGTTCAGCGGTGTTCGGTGGTCTGTCGTGTGTTCAGTGGTTCAGCGGTGTTCGGTGGTCTGTCGTATGTTCAGTGGTTCAGCGGTGTTCGGTGGTCTGTCGTGTGTTCAGTGGTTCAGCGGTGTTCGGTGGTCTGTCGTGTGTTCAGTGGTTCAGCGGTGTTCGGTGGTCTGTCGTGTGTTCAGTGGTTCAGCGGTGTTCGGTGGTATGTCGTGTGTTCAGTGGTTCAGCGGTGTTCGGTGGTCTGTCGTGTGTTCAGTGGTTCAGCGGTGTTCGGTGGTCTGTCGTGTGTTCAGTGGTTCAGCGGTGTTCGGTGGTCTGTCGTGTGTTCAGTGGTTCAGCGGTGTTCGGTGGTCTGTCGTGTGTTCAGTGGTTCAGCGGTGTTCGGTGGTCTGTCGTGTGTTCAGTGGTTCAGCGGTGTTCGGTGGTCTGTCGTGTGTTCAGTGGTTCAGCGGTGTTCGGTGGTCTGTCGTGTGTTCAGTGGTTCAGCGGTGTTCGGTGGTCTGTCGTGTGTTCAGTGGTTCAGCGGTGTTCGGTGGTCTGTCGTGTGTTCAGTGGTTCAGCGGTGTTCGGTGGTCTGTCGTGTGTTCAGTGGTTCAGCGGTGTTCGGTGGTCTGTCGTGTGTTCAGTGGTTCAGCGGTGTTCGGTGGTCTGTCGTGTGTTCAGTGGTTCAGCGGTGTTCGGTGGTCTGTCGTGTGTTCAGTGGTTCAGCGGTGCTCCATGAGTGATGGCTCGCTGAACACCGCTGTCTGGGTGATGGCTCGCTGAACACCGCTGTCTGGGTGATGGCTCGCTGAACACCGCTGTCTGGGTGATGGCTCGCTGAACACCGCTGTCTGGGTGATGGCTCGCTGAACACCGCTGTCTGGGTGATGGCTCGCTGAACACCGCTGTCTGGGTGATGGCTCGCTGAACACCGCTGTCTGGGTGATGGCTCGCTGAACACCGCTGTCTGGGTGATGGCTCGCTGAACACCGCTGTCTGGGTGATGGCTCGCTGAACACCGCTGTCTGGGTGATGGCTCGCTGAACACCGCTGTCTGGGTGATGGCTCGCTGAACACCGCTGTCTGGGTGATGGCTCGCTGAACACCGCTGTCTGGGTGATGGCTCGCTGAACACCGCTGTCTGGGTGATGGCTCGCTGAACACCGCTGTCTGGGTGATGGCTCGCTGAACACCGCTGTCTGGGTGATGGCTCGCTGAACACCGCTGTCTGGGTGATGGCTCGCTGAACACCGCTGTCTGGGTGATGGCTCGCTGAACACCGCTGTCTGGGTGATGGCTCGCGCTGAATGATGACCCGGTGTCTGCGCCGACGAAGGAACGAACACTGGTCACGGAACTGCAGAACCTCGAGACGGACAGACCGTACGGGCCGACCACGGAACCGGACAGAGCATACGGACAGACTTCAGGGCAGTCTGCAGTGGTGGATCCAGGGGGGTCACGGGGGTCATGACCCCCCCCCCCCCCCTTGGGCCATGGGGGCACCACCGCGCCGTGGGGGCACCACCAGGTCGTAGGGGCACCACAGCGCCGGGGCACCACCAAAGTAAAGCAAAAACATCCGCGCCGCTACGCGGCGCAAATCATTCAGTGTTCTTTGAACCAAGGGCACCACCGCGCCAGTGTACCAGGGACACCACCTCGCCGGTGAACCAAGGCACCACCAGGGCACCACGGTGTGCCAGGGGCACCAACGTGACGGTAGGCGGCACTGTGGGGCGAGGGGACACCGGGGCACTGTGCCTCCTTGAATTCAGGAGGCGAAAACAATGGTCTGGTGCCGCCATGAAATCACAAGCATTGGTCGCTGAAGAAGAAAAAAATCGCGAAATGACGCTAAATTAAAATTGCTAAATTATGCCCAAAAAATGTTCCTTCATGCCTCCCGTCCCTTGGGCTATGAAGGGGCACCAACGTGCCTTATACCAGAGGCAACAACGTATCGGACTCGAGGGGCCCCTTGGGCTGATGCATATAGATTATAAAACCTTTCGATTTTTTAGGCCTAGTTATCCAGACAAAAACAAAATAAAACAAAAAGCGGCGCAAATCAATCAGTGTTCTTGTCCAGTACAAAGGGTCTAATATACTGTACTTACACACAGGCGGCCACAGGGGGAGCCTTGGGGGTCATGGCCCCGCCTTTGGCCTTAAATGGGGGGCAACATGTCTTTGGCCCCACCTTTTGCTCCAGACATATTTCCTCGTTTTGACTCTGCATCCTGGTTTCAATAGCAAAAATCAGTTCTCCAGCCCGCTCAAAACCTCAAATTTTTCCGCCGCTTCGCGGTACAATAATAGTTGTATGGGTATCCATTTGGCGTAAATATCATTTGTAGTTGAGCCTTTGTGACACATTTTCTTCACGCCTTCGCAAAATCCATTTTATTTTTGTAGTTCAAGAACATTTTTGAAGTCCGCTAGAGACATAGAGCAATATGATACACTGCTATCGCATGCATAAAATGTACTGCTAGTAAAAAAAACGGCTACCCCCCCCCCCCCCTCCCCCATCTCCTGGTCACGAAGCTCGACTACCCTCTTGGTCAATTCTTCATCAGCCGTCTGGGGCCGCCCTTGACTGTACAAATAATATATTTTAGCACCATCCGCGGCACTTCAAATGATAGAAAGGGTACGACTGATATTACAAATACCTATAGCCAACGTTGTCAATTAACAAAAACAAATGCTGAAATAGGGGCACCCTCAAAATATAGTGGACCAAATCCGTTGAGTTTTCAGATTTGGGTATAGGTAGGGGCACCACTGCAATTGATGACCCCCCCCCCCCCCCCCCCCGTTGAAGATTTTCTGGATCCGCCCCTGGCAGTCTGTGACTGACCTGGAGACCAGATAGACAACGGAATAACCGCAGGGCCTGCAGGCAGATAGTACAGAATGACCACGGGGCCTGCCAGGCCGTGCGAATCAACGCCGGGGCCGGACAGAATGTCCGGCTCGAATCAGCCCGGGACCTGGCCGACCGTGCGAATCAACGCCGGGACCGGACAGAATGTCCGGCTCGAATCAGCCCGGGACCTGGCCGACCGTGCGAATCAACGCCGGGGCCGGACAGAATGCCCGGCTCGAATCAGCCCGGGGCCTGCCAGGCCGTGCGAATCAACGCCGGGACCGGACAGAATGCCCGGCTCGAATCAGCCCGGGACCTGGCCGACCGTGCGAATCAACGCCGGGACCGGACAGAATGTCCGGCTCGAATCAGCCCGGGACCTGGCCGACCGTGAGAATCAACGCCGGGACCGGACAGAATGTCCGGCTCGAATCAGCCCGGGACCTGGCCGACCGTGCGAATCAACGCCGGGGCCGGACAGAATGCCCGGCTCGAATCAGCCCGGGACCTGGCCGACCGTGAGAATCGACGCCGGGACCGGACAGAATGTCCGGCTCGAATCAGCCCGGGACCTGGCCGACCGTGCGAATCAACGCCGGGACCGGACAGAATGTCCGGCTCGAATCAGCCCGGGACCTGGCCGACCGTGCGAATCAACGCCGGGGCCGGACAGAATGCCCGGCTCGAATCAGCCCGGGACCTGGCCGACCGTGCGAATCAACGCCGGGGCCGGACAGAATGTCCGGCTCGAATCAGCCCGGGACCTGGCCGACCGTGCGAATCAACGCCGGGGCCGGACAGAATGCCCGGCTCGAATCAGCCCGGGACCTGGCCGACCGTGCGAATCAACGCCGGGGCCGGGCAGAATGTCCGGCTCGAATCAGCCCGGGACCTGGCCGACCGTGCGAATCAACGCCGGGGCCGGACAGAATGCCCGGCTCGAATCAGCCCGGGACCTGGCCGACCGTGCGAATCAACGCCGGGGCCGGACAGAATGTACGGCTCGAATCAGCCCGGGACCTGGCCGACCGTGAGAATCGTGTTCTATGTACCGTGTAGCAGAATAATTTGTGTTGCCAGGTAACATTATGCATCTAATGGGAATCTGGCGTGCTGCTGACGTATATATCCGAATGTATCCACGAAACCTGTAACTAAGATTTCCAAATGTGCTCATAGTGCACTGGAAATTCACGGGTCGGGTCTATGCGGAGGCAGCATTTGACATCTCTTCCATGGGCGTATTACTCAGCAAGATAATAAATAAAGACAAACTTTGTGTCATGCCAGCAGCATGAGTCTCAGTTTGGATATTTTTGCATAATGTCTCGATGTACGTTGGCCGAAGCTAGAAAGTAGTCCAAACGATTTGACAGCCTTAAATCACGCGAGGGGCTTTGTGCCCATTAGTCCAGTAACCCAAGCCATTTGAACAGGCAGTTAATCACAGGCGCACACAATAACCACCCTGACTTTGACAGCTGAAACGGTTCGCGAACGATGAAAAGCTCATCAATCTTGATATATAGCTGATCTGTGACTGTATGGCGGGGAGCCGGCTCGTCTGTAAACTTGAACTGGTAATGTGTTATATATCACCATTGGCTTTTCATTTTTAATTATGGTTTAGTTTTACTTCAAATTCGTTGCTAGAGCGCAAAGGCGATGGGATACCGCGAGCATAACTTCGCTTCCTTTCTCACAACGACCTGTGCGAGAATGGCCAATTTGATGTGAGATGCACACGGATGTCGATACAGATACAAATACAAGTGCAGTTTCACCGCTCAATGCATTCGAATGTTTTTCTCATCGAGGGCACAGCACGGATATGTATACTTCTTTTGTTTTCTTTTGTGGCCTGGAAGTTGGAACGCACGGAACAGGCGGTCGTGTCTCTCCCTCCCTCCAGTTCCACCACAGGTTCGGCCAGAGACGGGCGCGGTCCTGCTCCGTTCCACCCCACCCACAGACAGGCGCGGTCCTGCTCCGTTCCACCCCACCAGAGACAGGTGCGGTCCTGCTCCGTTCCACCCCACCAGAGACAGGCGCGGTCCTGCTCCGTTCCACCCCACCAGAGACAGGCGCGGTCCTGCTCCGTCTACCCCACAAGAGACAGGCACGGTCCTGCTCCGTTCCACCCCACCAGAGACAGGCGCGGTCCTGCTCCGTTCCACCCCACCAGAGACAGGCGCGGTCCTGCTCCGTTCCACCCACCAGAGACAGGCGCGGTCCTCCTCCGCTCCACCCCACCAGAGACAGGCGCGGTCCTGCTCCGTTCCACCCCACCAGAGACAGGCGCGGTCCTGCTCCGTTCCACCCCACCAGAGACAGGCGCGGTCCTGCTCCGTTCCACCCCACCAGAGACAGGCGCGGTCCTGCTCCGTTCCACCCCACCAGAGACAGGCACGGTCCTGCTCCGTTCCACCCCACCAGAGACAGGCGCGGTCCTGCTCCGTTCCACCCCACAAGAGACAGGCGCGGTCCTGCTCCGTCCCACCCCACCAGAGACAGGCGCGGTCCTGCTCCGTCTACCCCACAAGAGACAGGCGCGGTCCTGCTCCGTTCCACCCCACCAGAGACAGGCGCGGTCCTGCTCCGTTCCACCCACCAGAGACAGGCGCGGTCCTCCTCCGCTCCACCCCACCAGAGACAGGCGCGGTCCTGCTCCGTTCCACCCCACCAGAGACAGGCGCGGTCCTGCTCCGTTCCACCCACCAGAGACAGGCGCGGTCCTGCTCCGTTCCACCCCACCAGAGACAGGCGCGGTCCTGCTCCGTTCCACCCCACAAGAGACAGGCGCGGTCCTGCTCCGTTCCACCCCACCAGAGACAGGCGCGGTCCTGCTCCGTCTACCCCACAAGAGACAGGCGCGGTCCTGCTCCGTTCCACCCCACCAGAGACAGGCGCGGTCCTGCTCCGTCTACCCCACAAGAGACAGGCGCGGTCCTGCTCCGTTCCACCCCACCAGAGACAGGCGCGGTCCTGCTCCGTTCCACCCACCAGAGACAGGCGCGGTCCTCCTCCGCTCCACCCCACCAGAGACAGGCGCGGTCCTGCTCCGTTCCACCCACCAGAGACAGGCGCGGTCCTCCTCCGCTCTACCCCACCAGAGACAGGCGCGGTCCTGCTCCGTTCCACCCCACCAGAGACAGGCGCGGTCCTGCTCCGTCTACCCCACAAGAGACAGGCGCGGTCCTGCTCCGTTCCACCCCACCAGAGACAGGCGCGGTCCTGCTCCGTTCCACCCACCAGAGACAGGCGCGGTCCTCCTCCGCTCCACCCCACCAGAGACAGGCGCGGTCCTGCTCCGTTCCACCCCACCAGAGACAGGCGCGGTCCTGCTCCGTTCCACCCACCAGAGACAGGCGCGGTCCTGCTCCGTTCCACCCCACCAGAGACAGGCGCGGTCCTGCTCCGTTCCACCCCACAAGAGACAGGCGCGGTCCTGCTCCGTTCCACCCCACCAGAGGCAGGCGCGGTCCTCCTCCGCTCCACCCCACAAGAGACAGGCGCGGTCCTGCTCCGTTCCACCCACCAGAGACAGGCACGGTCCTGTTCCGTTCCACCCCACCAGAGACAGGCGCGGTCCTGCTCCGTTCCACCCCACAAGAGACAGGCGCGGTCCTGCTCCGTTCCACCCACCAGAGACAGGCACGGTCCTGTTCCGTTCCACCCCACCAGAGACAGGCGCGGTCCTGCTCTGTTCCACCCCACCACAGACACCGTCAGTCTGTATAGGCCAGTGACAGGCGCGGTCCTGCTCCGTTCCACCCCACCAGAGACAGGCACGGTCCTGCTCCGTTCCACCCACCAGAGACAGGCGCGGTCCTGCTCCGTTCCACCCCACCACAGACACGGTCAGTCTGTATAGACGTGAGCTAATGCGCGCCTCGCGTGCTGCTCGTGCTGTGGCCTGGGCCAGGCTGTTCATGCTGTGCTATCCGCCGACTCGGGCTGGGCCGACCAAGATGTCGGGGAAAACAGGACGCCTGGGCCGACCAAGAGGGCCTTGTGACCCTGTGTATGACAGTATATTTCGAACATTCTCGCAATGCTGGTGTGCGGTAGGAGTGATGAGCTCGTATGCTCGGACCTGTTGTGAGATGGTGGATGAGGGAGAGACCAGAGGGAAGTATAGGACGGAAAACTGAATGTGTTGATGCTAGTCGTTGGAAGGTGATAGTAGGTGTGTGTAGGTGTGTGTAGGTGTGTGTAGGTGTGTGTATGTCTGTGTGCTGCAGATGATTGATAAATACAAATTGAAGAAGAAAAAGAAAATGTCGGGGAAAACAGGACGCCTGGTCCGACCAAGATGTCGGGGAAAACAGGACGCCTGGGCCGACCAAGACAATGGGAAGGCAGAAAAATAACTGCAACACATCACTTGAGTCAATTTATCAGGCTGTGTTTTACAGTACTTTTAATTTTAAATAGCAAGAGTTCACCCATTTTGTCTGTCAGAGGAAATGTCTAGGAAATTAAATGTCTGAGGATTATTTTACAAATTGCATGGGGAAGTGTTTTATTGAGGTTCAGGTCACAGGTGTATCTGCACATGCCTATCTTAACCTTACATTAATTAATGCAATTAAATGCATATTTCAAGACATATGATCGCAATATTACGGACGACTTAATAAGTTGAGCATGACTATATATAACGGGAAGTAAATTAAATTAGGGGTCTGATTTATACAAGCTACTTTCCGGGTACAATGTGTGATTCGCCTTGGAGGCATAGAGCATTACAGCAAACGTTTTATGCAATGTTAATCCACTTTCGGTTGGCGTCCGGTAACGGTAGGTAATCTGTTCAGTTAAAAAAATCATGCTTCCGATATAAGGCAGTAACAATTACATTCGTTTGAAATAAGTGACGAGAGAAAATTTATTTCCCCTATGTGCAATCATTCAAAGGTTTCCATTTTCAGAACATTGACATCATAGGCGTACCCAAGGAGGGGGGCAAACGGAGCAATCCCCCCCCCCCCCCCTGAAGGTCTGTACGTTCTCCCTTGGCCGTATATGCCACTCTGGAAATAGGGCCCGAAGGGCCCTATTTCGAGAGAGAAAAATGTGTTTTTAATTTTGTTTTTAATATGCCCCTCTAAAAATATAGTGGGCCAAATCCGGTGAGTTTTTTTGGTGGGAGTACCTTATGCCCCCCTGATAGAACAAAAAATGTCCCTCCTGGGTGAATCACTGATTGACATACATGATATTGATTACATTTTTGCTTTGTCTTACAAATCTGGATGTGTTGTGCAGGGGTGGTAAAGTGTGCTGTCCTTATGGATAAGGTCGGGGACAAAATGCTCTTTCTCATGAAGTACTCGGGGGTCAAAATGACAGCAGAAATAATTACTATGTCATTCCTGTGAAAATTTACTAAGCGATCATGTCCTTAGAAATACTGATCTTCAAAACCACTTCAGATGTATTATTCACTTAATCATCATATTCATCACGTCAGCATGTATGTACATTTACATTTTTTATTATGAATTAGCAGTTGCGTTTCAGCTCTTGATTGCCAATAATAATAAATTACATTAAAAAGAATCGACGAAAAAAAACGGACGATAGATTCAACACGTGGGGTCACTGAACCAAAAATGCAATCAAAAATGCACCAATGTCTTCAAGAATGGCCTATAATAACATGGTCCAGAAGGAATTGGGCTGATATCATGCGTATCCTCAGAATAGGAAGCATTTGAATATTTCCCCATTGACTTATAATGGGGAGGTCACGAAATTGACCCGACCATAGGCTACAGATATTTTAAAAAATCCGAGATAAACGAATTGTAGGTACCATTATCCTTGTGAAAGCCTGTAAGTACGAAATCGATCGGCCACAAACTGTGACTGTGGTACGACCGCACATTTTTTTGGAGGTGGGGTCACGTGACCTGGCCTGGTGACCTGACCTGAGATGACCCGTGATCAAGAATTTTACAATATGTGAGCAATTTATGTCTTAACAGCTGTTCCAAAAACGGCGGCGCTGTGCGCCTCCATTTTTTGTTATCCTTGAAAAACCTTAGGGGCGTCTAAACGCCCCCCCCCCCCCCCCCCCCCGGGGTGGATTTTCAAGTTTTAGGACTTCGCTCCAGAAACCCCCAAATATCACAGGAACTATGATAGCTAGGAACAAACGTAAAACAGCAATGGAAATATCTGGAAAAATGCAATCGCTGTATGTGTCATCGAATTTGAACTCAGATAAATAGTTTAGGCTCCAGAGCTCATCAAATGTCAAAAAGGCTATTTAAAAAAGTTATCACGAATAGCTTCTTACCTAATAACGACAAGGCAATAATTTTGACGCCATCGTGCTTTTCTCGTCAAGACGCTTCGACTCATATTAGTGTTGACCAGGTCAGGGTAACTTACAAATATGACCTCAGGTCAAGTTCAAGTGGTGGTGACCCAAGTAGGTCATGTTGCATATGGGAAGACTGCGGCGACGAGGTGAACACATTGGTGTCGGTTTCACTTATCGTCATTATTTCAAGAGTTATTGACATAAAACTGTTGGTGACCTCGGATGACCTTGGCTGACCCTGTAGGGGTCACTGAACAAAAATGGCATCTAGATCATCAATAATGTCCTATAATAACATGATCCAGAAGGAATTAGACTGTTATCTTGTGTCTCCTTAGAATAGGAAGCATTTTAATATTTCCCCTTAGACTTAGGGAGGTCACGAAATTAAACCGACCTTAGGTCACTGATATTAAAAATACAAGATAAACGAATCGTAGATATGTGTGACCTTATGAAGTACTGTAAGTATAACACCGATCATCCCAAAACTGTGGCTGTGGTACGACCACAAGTTTTTTGGGAGGTTGAGTCACGTGACCTGGTCTGGTGACCTGACCTAAGATGACCCGATTTTTTTTTGCATAATGTGGACAATTGATGCACAAACATTGTGCCAAAAATGGCGGCGCTGCGCGTCGCCGTTTTTCCGCTATCCGCGAAAACCTGAGGGGGTGTCTAATCCCCCTCCCCCACCACCACCACCACCACCACCACCACCACCACCACCACCACCACCACCACCACCACCACCACCACCACCACCACCACCACCACCACCACCACCACCACCACCCACCCCGGTACGGCGCTGGTTAAAATATAGGGATGATGTGAGCATGCAGCCAGGTGTTAGGGTATTCATGTGAAGTAAAACAATGACCCCAGCTGTCCTGTGGTCATTTTTGTATGTGCCACTTTTGGTCGGGGCCACTCAAAGTACTTTTACCACCCTTGGTGTTGTGCCTCTCGCAGATGATGATTATCATTGTATATTGTTCAGTAGAGGCAGAGCAGACAAGAGAGTAAAATACGTGGGTTGGGGCGGGAGCTCGTATGCCAGGATCAAGCACAGCTGATTGTGTACAACCGACATTAGCATGTCTGACACGCCCCGATACATCATGTCAGCTTATTCCATGAATGCCCTATGTCACCGACCACTTAACATCGCCATGATGCAAGACTGCACGTGTCCGGGTCATGCACATATTGTATGTAAATGCAACTGCATTCCAACCGCCTACACTGCACATGCAACAATGCTGGTGTTTTCTATCGGAGATTGTCGCTGACTGACTGGTCAGGTGATATATAAACCCTGCTTCTGTTCCAACCCGATAATCACAAGTCCTAACTAGGTATTAAATGTTCATCTGTTCTGCCTTGCTGTCAGAATGCAATCCTCCTGCCCCCAGGTGTGTTTAGCAGTCTATACAAAGGTCAGACGACGGCTCCACAACTTGTTTATTTATTGACTAGCGGGGGCACCCGGCGTTGCCCGGGAAATTAAGTACCTGGTGGTGTCTCCTCGGGCGTCTCAGCTGGCGGCGCCTCCTCGAGCGCTCCTCCCAGTATGTCATAAGCCCACGGTCATAAAAACCGGGACACGTCCCATACTGACACGTTAAAGCACCACTTGAAAAATACTTGCTACCAGCTGTACTGACACACTAAAGCACCACTTGAAAAATACTTGCTACCAGCTGTACTGATACACTAAAGCACCACTTGAAGAAGAAAAAAAACGTGAACCTGCTATTCGCTGTATAGGTTCTGTGCCTTAGTGTATTGGTATGGTAAACTGGCATTACCCCGGGGCCCGGACACGTCCCAAGATTGGACTTTTCATGCTATCAAAATAACACAACTAAATAATACTAACACACTAAAGCACCACTTGAAAAAAATACATGCTACCAGCCACACTAATATAGGTTTGGGTTAGGATTGCCAGGATCAATCATATTCAACCAAGGTAGGTACCTACCTAAGTAAAGACACTGATTGCACCTATTGGTAGGGTAAACTGACATTACCCCGGGCACGTCCCAAGATTGGACTTTTCACACCACTTGAAAAAACCCTGGGTCACCAGCAGCTTCATTAGCAACCATGAGGTGACCTCAGATGTATTCGCGGACAGATTAAGCAAGTTTAGAATACAGGACAGACGATGCGTCACAAACTCGTTATAGGCAGCGCATGGGCAGGCCTTTGTGCTAAAATGGCATCTTATACGTCATGTACGTCATTGCATACGTCATGTATGTCAGCATGTATAGTTTTCGTTAACCTGCTATTCGCTGTGTATAGGTATTAGTGTAGGCGGTGTAGGCTTTAGTGTATTGGTAGGGTAAACCGACATTACCCCGGACACGTGCCAAGATTGGACTTTTCATGCTATCAGAATAACACACAACCAAATAATACTGACACACTAAAGCACCACTTGAAAAAATACATGCTACCAGCCACACTAATATAACTTTATGCTAGGATCGCCAGGATTAATCATATTCAACCAAGGTAGGTACCTACCTAAGTAAGGACACTGATTCAACACTGAACACACAACCCTAGTGTGTTGTTTTCGTATGGCTGCAGAATGAATGTCACAAAAGCGCAACATATGCAGAAATTCGGGCCACTTATTCGGGCCACTTACCACTTGCGAATATCATTGCATTCTTAACAAATTCCACGCTTTCACGATTGACTTGAAAACTATAGAGGTTCCATCTGGATGGTAGTCAGGAGCGGCGCCACCGTGGGGAACGGGGGGGACGTATCCCCCCCCCCCCCCAAAAAAAACGGATTTTAACATTACGCCTGTGGGCGTTGCATGGAAAGAATCGACTTCAGAATACCTCCGCCGCCCCCCCCCCCCCCCCCCCCAACTTTCGGAAGGTGGTGCCACCCTTGATGTTAGTGGTACATTAAAGGAAATAGGATAAATAGGAAATAGTTCACCTTCGGAATTTTTTCAGAACACGATTTTATTATATTTTTTAATACAGTTTCTTTTTTTCTTTTTAAAAATGGTCCTTCATCGCGCCAATTCAGGACAGAAAGTTGTAAATTATTGATTTTATGGTGTGCGTTATTGGTCTGCGCATGCTCCATGGCAGTGCTGGCACTTTCAGACGGTACGGTACATCATATATGCGCCGTATTCCTTCGCCAAAAAGTCAAATATCTTCGGCTGGAGAGTCTTTTCAGCGAAGAAAAGTTGCAGATAAGGATTTCTCAACACGGGCTACAAAACTGCTATTTCAGTTCAAAACCCATGTTGAAGGTGAACTATTTCCTTTAACCTGCCTGCCATCATCCTGATTCAGATAATGTATGGGTTTTGGGTCCACCACCAAGGGTTTTCGAGTTTAGCGCGTTGGAACGGTTGAATTTGCCCTTTGTATAGGAGATATATGCATCGCCAACGGAGGACCACAGACAACAGGTGTAGTCTTGAGATCATGACGTCAGTGAAAACTATACATGCTGACATGCATGACGTATGCAATGACGTACATGACGTATAAGATGCCATTTTAGCACAAAGGCCTGCCCATGCGCTGCCTATAACAAGTTTGTGACGCATCGTCTGTCCTGTATTCTAAACTTGCTTAATCTGTCCGCGAATACATCTGAGGTCACCTCATGGTTGCTTATAAAGCTGTTGGTGACCCAGGGCAAGCAGAAATAAAACAGCATTACTGAAACACTAAAAAGATGTAACTAAACCGGTATTCGTCAAACCGAAAGTAGCACCATACCTCAACATGGCAGCTAATTATAAAACAAAACATTGGAACGAGCGATATTCAGGTCACAACAGCTTTTACTAGCAGTTCAATTGGTCGAAGCCACCGATGCCGGTCACCCGCCCCATCAACAACATCAATACTGCAGTGTTTAACAGCCATCCCACTTGCAACGTGAACCAAACACGATCTAGCAACGCGATGCGATACGGAAAACACCATCTGTCTCAGTCACCATGTCATTGTTGTCGCTTCCGTCACGACCAGCTTGTCCCCTATTGATCCCATTGCTTAACGGTGCGGTCCCGATGACATTCCAGTGACCTAAACAACATGCATGACCCGACTCTTTTTACTCGTGGACTCTGACAAACATGACTCTGTTAGCTAAATGTAACGGAGCTCTGAAAAGCATGACTCTGTTAGCTAAATGTAACGGAGCTCTGAAAAAACATGACTAAAAAACATACAAACATGAGTTAGCTAAATGTAACAGGTCTGAAAAACATGACTGTTGGACATTGGACTCTGGCACGGATAGTAAGCTCTTTCCCTATGGTACTTATGGGAATGGCTCCTTTCCTTTTCATCCGGGTGATTTAAAACTGATTCCGGGGCGGGAAGGGGAGGGGGCGACAGCTTTCTGAGCCCATACGAGCCGCGCAGTAAGACTGTGTTCCCTGCTGCGTCGCTGACTGAAACTGATGCGGCGAGCGGCCTGAAAAATGCTGGCGCTCGATCATCCGGTGCTGGCGGCAGACGCGGAACCAGGCCTCCGAACAGAGGGGGCACCAGGGTGGCAGCCGGCAGGTGCATGTCGTGTTAACGTGCTAGGCAAGGGCAGATACAGAACGGCAAAACAAACTTATTTGGAGGGGAGGCAATTCCCAAAAAGTCACGCACAAATAAACACATTGGACTTCGCTTCCTTATGAATACCTAGCTGATCTAGAACAAACTTCCCTTAGTAAAAGTTGCTAAAATCCTCTTTTAAATCAGGTAATGTAAATTTTGGCAAATTTAAGGCGTTTTGGGGGGCATGGTCGTTTGGGCCCGTTGGATCTGCCAGTGATATCAGGACACTCAGTGATGGATAGCAGTGCTTTCAGTAATTATCAGTTATAGTTGGTGGTGGAGGAGGCACCGAACGCTGCGATGCTGGTGCCGGCTCGTGGTGTTTACCTGGCGGCACATGTGGCCGGCTATATTGGCTGTTCGCAGAACGAAGACAGACGGGCCATTTAGCAGCAGAGTTGGTAGCCAGCCATTACAGCTACCATTCCGCACTATACTGCAAGGTGCACGAATATACGGCACCGGAGCCTGCACCTGCACGGTGCAAGCCTTTCGAATGCTCGTAACATGTTAAATAAAACCCATTTTGCACATATATTAGCCGTTTTCACGAAGGGTAATTGCGCTGAAAAGTTGCTGAAAAGTTTCTGAAAAATTTATGAAAAGTGTCTGAGAAGTTTTGGCATAGAAGTCTTATATATTATACATTCATAGAAATAAATTACTGATTTAGGCCATATTATCACTATAAAAATAAGAATTGCTAACCTAACTCATAATGCCAAAAGGATGATTTAGTAAATAAAACACAAGATACGAAGCTTTCGGCTTGCACCTTCATCAGCCATGGCTGATGAAGCCATGGCTGATGAAGACGAAAGCCGAAAGCTTCGTATCTTGTGTTTGATTTACTAAATCATCCTTTTGGCATTATGAGAGTTAGGTTAGCAATTCTTATTTGTATAATGTCTCTCAAAACAGTGTTGAAAAATATCCATATTATCAATATGCAATAGTTATGGAAACATGTATTGAGCTCATAACAAGTTTATGATACAAAATTGACCGTTTTTAAAGAACATATTTACATAGAACATAGAAGAACATTTTTAAAGAACATAAGTCCATTCGTTCAGTTTAGTTTACCGTCATACTAGTTACTAAATCTGGCAGCATTATGGATCACAGGTCTGTCTGCGCATGCACAGTGATGTGCCAGCATAGATTCGCCGCCGCTTCCGACCCGCGTGCCGCACGCACATTTACAAAGCCAAACCACACAGGCCGGCCGCCGGATTGGGCCGGATTGGGCGAGCCCATTGCGTCCAATTGCGTCACACGTCACAGAATATTCTAAATCGTTCTGAAGTTTTGACAAGTTTCAGTCGGTGGAGATCTGGCATCACAACTGACCTATCAATACTTATCTTGCTAATTACCACCAAACCGCAAATTTTGTCAACATATTATATTCTTACCAACATATTACAAAATTATGAGGTACATTTCAAGCCAAAAATCGCATGTAAAAGTTGTGTAGAAAGTTGTGTTGTGTGGAATGGATCGTCCAACTAAGACTTCTATACCAAAACTTGTTAAAACTTTTCAGAAACTTTTCAGAATCTTTCAGCGCAATAATCATTCGTGAAAACGGCTATTATCTAACTTATTGCTTATTATTTCAAATTATGGTTATTTACTATCTGAAGAAAAGAATACAGCAAATACCTGTTCATCCCACCACGATGCATTGTGAAAGTAGTTTCGACTTAACGGTTGGTTCAACATCTAGATACTTCTTGCTTTGTTTCACACCTCATTGCAGCCACTTGTGAGCCGACTCCGTCATCGTTCAAAGTCACAATGGCGGCGACACCAGCAGTACCGCTGTACGAACCTTTCAGCCTCCATTGTGTTGCTGGGACCTCCGGATGACACAGACTCCTCTCCGATTTCAGGAGCGCCGCGGGGCACCGTGATGCGTCCGACCGCCTGTCTCCGCCTCCTGCCGCTGGCGGCGCTAGTGTCGCTCTCCGCCGGCCTCTGCCCGCCACGCTGTGTCTGCGACGACGCCACGCTGGTTGCAGACTGCACGGACGCCCAGCTGGACAGCTTTCCAATCTCTCTGAACCCTCGCCTGCACCGACTGCTGCTGGCCGGTAACGGCATCCACCGGTTGGACCGCAGTATGATGGTATCCTCCTACAAGGAGCTCGAGATTCTAGACCTGCGCGACAACCGGCTCGACAGCGTGCAGCTGGGCAGCTTCGCGCAGCAGGGCCGGCTGCGCGAGCTGCGACTCGACAACAATCGGCTGGCGCGGCTGGAGCGCAGCACGCTGGCCGGGCTGCGGCAGCTGCGCGTGCTGGATCTCAGTGGGAACAAGCTGAGCGAGCTGCCAGCAGGTCTGCTGGATGCAGTACCGCTCCTCGAGGACCTGAATCTGGCGGACAACCAGCTGGAGCAGCTGTCGGCCGGCAGCGTAGCCGGCGCGGTCAGCCTGCGGCGGCTGAGGTTGGCTGGGAATCGCCTGCAGCAGCTGCCGGCGGCGGCGCTGGCTCAGCTGCCGCCGCTCGAAACCCTCGACCTCTCCTTCAACCAGCTACAGCGGCTGCGGGGCGAGGAGCTGGCGCGGGTTCAGGCCGGGCTGGCGCAGCTGAACCTCGCTGGTAACCGGCTGAAACGGCTGGAGGAGACCTCCTTCTCCGGTCTCAGCCAGCTCCGCCGCCTGGTGCTGACTCAGACCGGCCTGCGGGGACTAGAGGGCGCCACCTTAGCTCCCCTGACCGGTCTGGAGGAGCTCTACCTGGACGGTAACCCGCTGACTATGCTACACGCCGAGCCGCTGCGTCAGCTGCCCCGGCTGCGACTCCTCTCCGTCCGGGCTTGCCCCGAGCTGAGCACACTGCAGCCGGACACGTTCACCTTCAGCGCGAGTCTGGAGGAACTGCTTCTGGAGGATAACCGTCAGTTGTCAGCGCTGCCGCCAGGCGTCTTCCTCCCGCCTCCACGCCTGCGCCGGCTCAGCCTGCGCGGCAACGCGCTCACCTCCCTACCAGCCGACGCCTACGCCTGGCGCCGCCTGCAGGCTGACCTCAGCGACAACCCCTGGCGGTGCGACTGTGAGCTTCTCTGGCTGGCCGAGCTGCAGGCTAACGCCAGCTCCAGTGGCGCCATCTGCGCTGCGCCAGAGCCGCTGCGGGACCGGCCTGTGCAGGGTCTGTCTGCCGACGAGCTGGGGTGCGGCGGACGGCGTGGCGGCGCAGCGCTGGCTCTAGCCGTGGTCCTGCCGTGCGTATTGGCCACACTGGCGCTTGCTGTGATCGTGACGGTCGCTTGGCGGCACCGTAGGCGGCTTGGTAAGCGACTGCACGCGTTCCCCTGGCGGGATCACCTGTCGTTGCAGCGTAAGCAGGCACCGCCGCCCGGTGGCGCCACCTACTACTACAGAGACACGTACTGCCCAGGCGCCGACGGCGACGGCAGGCTGGTGCCGGTCACAGAACTGTGAGGAGGGAGGACTTCGCGGTGGGACTCAGTGACCTCTCCAGTGACATCCCCAGTGGCATGGCAAGTGACGTGGCAAGTGACCTGCACAGTAACCTCCCCAGTGGCATGGCAAGTGACGTTGCAAGTGACGTGGAAAGTGGCCTGGTCAGCAGTAACCTTCGCCGGCCACCTTGTAATCTTGTCACTGACCTGGCGGATGACCCGATAAATGACCTTTACATTAATCTAGTCGGTGACCGATTCAGTGACCTGTCATGTGACATTCCCGGTGATTTGCCCGGTGACCTGGCCGGTGACCTGGTTGGTGACATATCCAGTGACCTATGCCGTGGCCCAGTGATGACCTGGATAGTGATTCGGGTCTTAGTGACAGTAGTGATTCAGGTTGTGCCTGTTCCTAAAGCCACAGGACCCTGCTCGATTCTAGCTTCGAGAAACACTGGACGATTGTGACTATGAGACACTTGCTGCCGGAAGTTACAAGTCATAAGTCATTCACAGCCGGACATCAGTCGAAACCGGAGGCTGGATTCACTCCCGGTCAGAAGCTGGGAGAGCGGAGGGGGGACCAGACGTCAAACGCCCGACTTAACATTCATCCCCAGTGATGACATTAGTACAGACTCTGCAAGTGGTCGTGCGAGACACAGCAGGGACTTTGCGGGCTGGCGAATGATATTTGTACGAGTGACTCAGTCAGTTGGATGATCTTTGTACGAGTGGCCAGTGCTTTGTGTTGTGATATGATCTCTTGTTTCCGTGAAACAAGTCTCCGGCAGTTTGAGTGTTTCCGTGAACCCTATGTCGATGAGTAGCCGGTGGTCGATGTTGTGCATGTCACTGCCGGAGTGCTGACCGATGTCTTGACGACTGATGATCATATGGCCGATGTCTTGTCATTTGTGTATTGATCAGTGGTGGGCACCGTTCCGCTAATCCGCTAACCGCTAATTAGCGAAACCAACTTTTCGTTTAGCGGATTAGCGTTTCCGCTAATTTTGGCAACCGTTAGCGGTCGAATTAGCTTCCACTAAATTTAGTTCCGCTAATTTTAAGTCCGTTAATAAACGACTATGAAGAGTACAGAAGAATTATCACAAATTTTCGGCCTTAAGCCATCCTCAGGTGTGAGAGTGGGGAGAGGGGAGGTAAGGAAGAGAGAATGCCACGGACGGAGCACACTTCCGCCTCTGTTGAAATGAATTGAATTAAATGAACAAATAATTCATTTGTTCATTTAATTATTTGTGTACACCTTGATCATCATCTGAGCTAGGCATGCTATACCTTTTGGAAAGCTCTATGCCTAAGCTATGACCATTCAAATTTCAGCTCTCTAGGTCTGTTTTTAAGGGTTTTAGAGCCAAAAATCAAACCGAAGCTAAATTCATATGATAAAAGTTAGCGGTTAGCAGTTGTCGTTATCTTCCGCTATGTTTTTAGCGGTTCAGCGGTTAGCGCTAGCGAAGTTATTTTTTTAGTTAGCGGATTAGCGGCTAGCGAAGCTAACTTTTCGGTTAGCTGTGCCCACCACTGGAGCATTGATGCATGCATTTTTCTCGCCCCGAAGTATGAGCCCATTTTGAGATGCTTAGGTCCGCATTTATGAACGATATTAGTCACGATATTCGCGTACAGCTGGCGTCAAGTGCGCTAATACCGAGGAAATATAACATTCCCCGCGCGTCAAGAGCGCGATCGTCGACATTGCTATCCATCTAAGTCATTGTATAGCCTCCAATGGGCCTCATTTCGATAAGCTCGGTGATTTATCGTGTCATTCGCGTGGGTTATTGTCCAGTAAGCTTTGATAGGTGCCCGTGCGCAGTGCTGAGCAGATTGCTGAACACGCCTCGGCCGACCTATCGCCAGCACTGGTATTCGGAAGAGAACATTACGGCATGCCGTGTAACTCTTTATATCACCGGGTGCAGTTTTAAAACATGTGATTGGTAATGTCACGATCAGAATGGTAATTGTCTTTGCGACGTTTGCATTCTAGCTACATATCATGGCTCGTCAGTTCCACGATGTAAATACATACAAACCCTGTCGTGTGAATAGCATTTACAGAACCCATTGTTGGATTAATAAACGCATCCCAGGCTCGGACGCTATTTTCTGCTCCCCTGCTCCCGGTAAACGCCTATAGCATATCTCGGGCTGGTCTGTGATGCGATAAAGGCAAGTATATACCAATATCATTAAATCAGTGGCAGATCGACATCGGACGCATCACACAATGTTTCCTCTGCAGTTGGTTTGCGAGCTCTCTAATAACCGCTCACCCACTCAGTGTCACCCCAGTCACCCCAGCTGCTGAAGAGACTGCCAAGTCGGCTCCTATCTGGCCGCTACACCCTGGTCAGAACGTTCTGTAAATCCATCCAGCCGCTACCCTGGCAAAAACGGCACAGCAGCCAGCCACGCTGTTACATAGACGGCCTCGTCGTTTACTGGTGATCTAATCTATTCCGCGCTGGCTTATTAAAGCTTTCCAGACTGGTCTTCAGATGACGGAGCCTGGCTGCCCCATTCCGTAGCTATGCTCGCAGTGAGCTGGTGTGCCGCCGCCGACAAAGGCTGGCTGCCAGGCCAGCGGTATGGTCTGTGCTGCCTGCGGTATGGTCTGTGCTGTGCTGTAGTGCTGTCCAGTGCTGCTGTGTGCTGTAGGTACAGAGTCCAGGGGGCAGGGGACGATGCCAGCCAATGGTGTCGTGCGGTGCCGATATGTAGGTACAGAGTCCAGGGGGCAGGGGACGATGCCAGCCAATGGTGTCGTGCGGTGCGACGCAGTACCTGAGACGGTCTGGTCTCCAGTTATCAGCCCCGTCAGCAGCCCCGTCAGCAGCCCCGTCAGCAGCCTGGTCAGCAGTGCTCAGCAGTGCAGTCAGCATCATAAGATCAGCGACACTCAGCACACCCGGTCAGCACTCGATCAGCATCAGATCAGTGGCGCTCAGCAGTCACAGTCCCTTGAGTCGGATCAGGTCACCGGGGTCAGGTCAGGTCGGGAGAAGGGGTGCGACGAAGCAGCATCCCGACTTACAGGGGCAAACATTCGAGTAGACGAAAATGTATCGCCGATTTAGTGAACGCTTGGAATGCATGCTATAAAAACAACCGGCTCGAGTTGTTAGTCGGAATGTTCCGAGGGCTGTAATTCCAGTGTCTGCGCATAGACTAGATACTTCTCACCACGTTTTTCTTATCTCACGAGTTCATAATTTCCCGCAATTGTATAACATATTTGTTTTAAGTTCGACGATTTTCAGTATACCATCTCCCGATACGACTCAGAGGATATCGCGCGCACCACGGAACTAACCAGTAACCATCTCCCGACCCGACAGAAGATATCGCGCGCACCACGGAACTAACCATCTCCCGATCCGACAGAGGATATCGCGCGCACCACGGAACTAACCATCTCCCGATCCGACAGAGGATATCGCGCGCACCACGGAACTAACCATCTCCCGATCCGACAGAGGATATCGCGCGCACCACGGAACTAACCATCGCCCGATCTGACACAGGATATCGCGCGCACCACGGAACTGGCAAAAGGGCTGGCAGATCTGGCCGTTGTTTTGTTTGGCCCCTTTGCCCCCCCCCCCCCCCCTGGATCCGCCCCTGAACTGGCAAATTGTTACAACATTTCGGTGCCGCATGCACTCATCACCTGTGATGTTCATACAACGCATTCAACTGACTGGCCGGCTGACTAGGCTGACTAGGCTGACTGGATGACTGACTGACTAGGCTGACTGGTTGACTGGCTGACTGGCCGGCTGACTAGGCTGACTGACTGGTCGACTGACTGACTAGGCTGACTGACTAGGCTGACTAGGCTGACTGGTTGACTGGCTGACTGGCCGGCTGACTAGGCTGACTGACTGGCCGACTGACTGACTAGACTGACTGACTGACTGGCTGACTAGACTGACTGACTAGGCTGACTAGGCTGACTGACTGGCCGGCTGACTAGGCTGACTGGCTGGCCGACTGACTGACTAGACTGACTGACTGACTGGCTGACTGACTAGGCTGACTAGGCTGACTAGGCTGACTGGGCTGACTGACTAGGCTGACTGACTAGGCTAACTGACTAGGCTGACTGACTAGGCTGACTGACTGGCCGACTGACTGACTAGACTGACTGACTGACTGGCTGACTGACTAGGCTGACTAGGCTGACTAGGCTGACTAGGATGACTAGGCTGACTGACTAGGCTGACTAGGCTGACTAGGCTGACTGGCTGACTGACTAGGCTGACTAGGCTGACTAGGCCGACTAGGCTGACTGACTGGCCGACTGACTGACTAGACTGACTGACTGGCTGGCTGACTGACTAGGCTGACTAGGCTGACTAGGCTGACTGACTAGGCTGACTGACTAGGCTGACTGACTAGGCTGACTGACTAGGCTGACTGACTATGCTGACTGACTGGCCGGCTGACTAGGCTGACTGACTAGGCGGACTGGCTGGCCGGCTGACTAGGCTGACTGACTAGGCTTACTGACTGACTTGGCTGACTGACTGACTGACTGACTGACTAGGCTGACTGGCTGACTGGCCGGCTGACTAGCCTGACTGACTGGCCGGCTGACTGACTGGCCGGCTGACTAGGCTGACTGACTGGCCGGCTGACTAGGCTGACTGACTGGCTGGCCGGCTGACTGACGAGGCCGGAGGATGTCGGCATGCAGGGGGACGGCGTGTCACATGTGAACGCTATGGCTACTGATCGTAGCTGTCGTGAATAACCATGTTTCTCTTAGTAAACGATCTGGTCAAAGTCCGGGTGTGATCAATTTTCCATTGGTCGTTTTGAATGTAAAAAGTGTAATGCGTTTTAAATACAGTTAAGTTTCTCTTTCAGCGTTGTCTTAGCAGTTACCACATAGCCAAGCAAGGAGAAGTGATTATGATTACGATATTGTTTGTGTCGTTAAACATAGCACATATTTAAACTCGCTAAAAAATATAACATAAAATTATAATCAAGCCCGCCGAGGGCAGTATTTCACACTGCAACAAATTACCTGCACGTAGCTGAAATTAGACAAAATCACTACCCCTAAAGTAATCGAACAGAATATACAGCGCCTAGTTGAATGCGGGATGTGAAATATAAAAGGATGAATGAGTGTTAAACATTTGTGTCAGTGCCTATATTTGTAGTTGTAGCCATTGTGGCAGTGGTGTCGCCACACAATTTTGAGTGGGGGACAGTAATGTTTTTTTTTTGGGGGGGGGGGGGGCAGCCAGTTTTGTTTTCTCTTTTCTTTTCTTTTTCTCTTTTTTTTTTTTGGGGGGGGGGGGCAGTCCCATAGGGCTAATGTTAAAATCCTGCGAATCTGGGGGAGCGATCCTGCCCCCCCCCCCCCCCCCCCCTCCCCGTGATTACTTATTGCTGCTATGATCACAATGAATGTTTATGTTGGCACGTTTCTTTAAGTTTAAGAAGTTCTACGTTTTAATAGTATACAACTTTAAATAAAATGATTAATGATTTCCTGTTTGCAATTTTAGGAACTCGTGAGCGGGTAAAATAAATTGTATTGTCACGTAATAAGCATCACTCGCATTTAAATGCTGTCCAGACGACTTAAGCAACCATCATTTAACAATGCAAATAAAATAACAATCGGTAGCAATGCAAAGTAGAACATCCCTGATAAGTGATCACCCTTAAAACCGCATGCTTACAAATGTGTGCGAGTACACTTATTATGTCATCGAGTAAATTACAATCAAGCGCCTGTAGACATTTTGAAGAAGACATCTGTCTTCACTGGCTCCAAAGTTTGGAATACTAACACCAGACATTATAGCAGTCATTTCAGTGTTAATTGCGTCCCCGCTATGTTTGAGACGTCCAAACAAATAATCAACGTCGCCATCACGTCGTCATTTCCAGAAAACGAGCTGAAGCATCCGTCTAAATGGGCAATAATCATGCGAGGGGAAGACGCCATTGGCCGAGCCACTCTGAACTGCGGGTTCGAGTGCCACTGACTTGGCATTAATACTGCCAACATGCCACTAGACGGGAGGTCTTGCATTTGTGACTTTCATATGACCTCTCTAACTACAATTAACGCTCGTTATCGCCACGTTTAATGAAGAATATGCACATATTCGTGCAGTTAACTAGCAGAGTCGGCGGAATATGGACGTGCAACATGAAGCTCCCTCTCCGGGTCCTGCATTATGCAGCACTGTTCACTGCGCCGGCCCGTAACTAGCTAGACTGGCAGAAATAGGGGTCCGATCCAATCTCCGGTCACGTCTAAATAGGCCCGACTTTCCATGGTATTGTTGGTGTAAATGATACCGACGCGCAAAAGCACCGATACACCGATAATAGCATAAAAGTCCAGTATTTTGACGTGACTGGAGATTTGACCGTTACCCGATGTCAGTCACTGAGACAATCATATTATTCATAAATAGAGCCATCAATTTGAATACTTCCTTGATGCGGAAAATGGAAATACTTTCTTTCCCATATTTATCGTCAATCAAAATAATTTCCATAAAATGAAAAACCTTCAAGTGATCGAGGGAGCAATGTAAACACATTAAAATAACATTTATTCCGAGTTACATTTGGTGTTTGTCATGTGTTAATGCATTAGCCCTATACCCTAAACATTCAAACCGAGCGGAATAAACCCGCAACGCGGCCAGGGCTAGTTGGCCAGTAAACAGAGGAGCCCCGCAAAATTCAACTAACGGCATGAATGGTCCGGAGGTTGAGGAGACACTTGACCGGCCGGAGAGGGTCTGCCAGTTTGGCTTCAAATGACCCTGATAATGTTCGATGATGAATCATGACCGTGATATTGTATACAAAACCTATTGATGAAAACCTGAGTGTACTGTTAGGACGGACACCCTGTATCTTAGTTAAATTATAAATATAAATGGCTGAGATAAGCTTGAATAGCTTAAAATCGCTCAGTATTTGTGCAATGGCAACAAGTGAGCGATTTTCCAATATTTCCAGTGCGCTATCTAGGTAGGTTTGCATGGCCTTATTTATATGCGCAGCTCATCATCATCATCGTTTATTTGTCATTTTCTGGCAGAACAATAACACAATTTTTAATGATGGATTGGTGCAAAGGTGCATAATTAAAGCACTTATAACTTGGCACCTCTCCTGCCCACATTAGATCACATATCATCCCATATCCCCATCACCGTTGCGAGCGGACGCAGGCGCCCGCTCGCTCCATCCTGTGGCTGACCGGGAGCTAATAGACGTAATAAACGAGTACATCCCGAGCTAATAGACGAGGTCTGGTGCAGGCACGTAGCCAGGATTTCGTCCACGGGGGGGGGGGGGGCGGCGCCTCGAAAGGGCTCCTTCCCGAGTGTTGAAAGGGCCAACTTCCCAAGCGTTAAAAGCCCTCCCCCCTCACACAAAAAAAAAACGGATGAAAGGGCACGTTACAAGCAGACTTGTCAATGATTCAATGTGAATCGACTACTTTTGATTGAATCATTCT
>JAXIVJ010010258.1:45000-47905 GCA_036785665.1 Chirona hameri
TAAGATTTAATACTACAGCTTATTTTCGAATACGAACATGAACAATTGTCTTCACACAATTCTGAGGCGTCGCGATTCTGAGGTGTGAAGTTGTGAATATCTGTCAGCGACACATTCGCGAATATCGATCTACTGCTTAATTGACACACGTGATTCTTTTACGGTCCAGTCCTGGCGAATTCGTCGCAAATGTGACTCATCAAAACACATTGTTTGGAAATTGGGTTTGAATGTGTTGTCGGGGAGTGTGTCACGTGTAATTATGCAAGGTCATATATAAATTATGGAGCTATTGTGATAAGAAGTTGAAGTGGAACTAGACAGGTTTGCATTCTGTGATAGGTCTTGGCCATTTAGATTTCTTTGCAAAATGTTTTTGTTTGTGTTTTGCAGTCTTTCCACCTTTATAATTGTAATTGCATAAAATACAATATTTGTTCACTACCAAAACTACAAATGATATGACTTGAATATGTCCTTTCTCATTTGGAACTAAATAGTAAATATGTATCAATAAATATTCTCAGTAATATGTATTTACAATAGTATTAACAATAATTATTATCATATACGTGGGTGGTTTTGTTCCATAGGTACTTATTTGTTATACAAAATAATTTGGGGTGACCTGGGGCAATGGGATGACTAAATATAATATTGTATGCCACCCCACCTAGTTACTAGTGATGACAGTGGAATATGATTTGGGGTAGTTGTTTCTGTTTGACTGCACTCGACTCTCACACTGCTGCAGTGACTGAGCTGATGAATTGATCATGAATTGACCCTGTAGTTTGATTTATTAAGTTTCACTGGTGTGTCCACTCCTTGCTAGGTCGTACTAGTTTATCACTTTTAATTTGTAAACTAGGACATTGTTATGTGTTATGCTGGTGTTTTACTGTTGTATATTTTGTTTTCTCAATTTATCATGATCTTTAAGCATGTATGTTCTGACTTCTGCCAATATTTATTTCTATTTTTTTTGTTTTAATTGATAACTTGTGCTGAGCCCGGCATGAGCCCGGCAAGCCTGAGTTCAGACACAGCTTCAGGCACGCCGGGCCTGAATTTGGGCCCAGCGCCGGCTCCGTGGTCCTGAAATTTGCGTCTCTAATAGATATATAGATATATAGATATATAGATATATAGATATATAGATATATAGATATATAGATATATAGATATATAATAGATATATAGATATATAGATATATAGATATAGATATATAGATATATAGATATATAGATATATAGATATATAGATATATAGATATATAGATATATAGATATATAGATATATAGATATATAGATATATAGATATATAGATATATAGATATATAGATATATAGATATATAGATATATAGATATATAGATATATAGATATATAGATATATAGATATATAGATATATAGATATAGATATATAGATATATAGATATATAGATATATAGTATAGATATATAGATATATAGATATATAGATATATAGATATATAGATATATAGATATATAGATATATAGATATATAGATATATAGATATATAGATATATAGATATATAGATATATAGATATATAGATATATAGATATATAGATATATAGATATATAGATATATAGATATATAGATATATAGATATATAGATATATAGATATATAGATATAGATATATAGATATATAGATATATAGATATATAGATATATAGATATATAGATATATAGATATATAGATATATAGATATATAGATATATAGATATATAGATATATAGATATATAGATATATAGATATATAGATATATAGATATATAGATATATAGATATATAGATATATAGATATATAGATATATAGATATATAGATATATAGATATATAGATATATAGATATATAGATATATAGATATATAGATATATAGATATATAGATATATAGATATATAGATATATAGATATATAGATATATAGATATATAGATATATAGATATATAGATATATAGATATATAGATATATAGATATATAGATATATAGATATATAGATATATAGATATAGATATATAGATATATAGATATATAGATATATAGATATATAGATATATAGATATATAGATATATAGATATATAGATATATAGATATATAGATATATAGATATATAGATATATAGATATATAGATATATAGATATATAGATATATAGATATATAGATATATAGATATATAGATATATAGATATATAGATATATAGATATATAGATATATAGATATATAGATATATAGATATATAGATATATAGATATATAGATATATAGATATATAGATATATAGATATATAGATATATAGATATATAGATATATAGATATATAGATATATAGATATATAGATATATAGATATATAGATATATAGATATATAGATATATAGATATATAGATATATAGATATATAGATATATAGATATATAGATATATAGATATATAGATATATAGATATATAGATATATAGATATATAGATATATAGATACATAGATATATAGATATATAGATATATAGATATATAGATATATAGATATATAGATATATAGATATATAGATATATAGATATATATAGATATATAGATATATAGATATATAGATATATAGATATATAGATATATAGATATATAGATATATAGATATATAGATATATAGATATATAGATATATAGATATATAGATATATAGATATATAGATATATAGATATATAGATATATAGATATATAGATATATAAGATATAGATATATAGATATATAGATATATAGATATATAGATATATAGATATATAGATATATAGATATAGATATATATATATAGATATATAGATATATAGATATATAGATATATAGATATATAGATATATAGATATATAGATAT
>JAXIVJ010010259.1:0-47903 GCA_036785665.1 Chirona hameri
AAACGCCCTGACCACTGGGTAGGTCAGTAAAACACCCTGACCACTGGGTAGGTCAGTAAAACGCCCTGACCGCTGGATAGGTTAGTAAGAACGTCCTGACCACTGGGTAGGTCAGTAAAACATCCTGACCACTGGTAGGTCAGTACAATGCCCTGACCACTGGGTAGGTCAGTAAAACGCCCTGACCACTGGGTAGGTCAGTAAAAACACCCTGACCACTGGGTAGGTCAGTAAAACGCCCTGACCACTGGGTAGGTCAGTAAAACGCTCTGACCACTGGGTAGGTCAGTAAAACGCCCTGGCCACTGGGTAGGTCAGTAAAATCGCCCTGACCACTGGGTAGGTCAGTAAAACGCCCTGACCACTGGGGTAGGTTAGTAAAACACCCTGACCACTGGGTATGTCAGTAAAACGCCCAGACCACTGGGGTAGGTCAGTAAAAACACCCTGACCACTGGGTAGGTCAGTAAAACTCCCTGACCACTGGGTAGGTCAGTAAAACGCCCTGACCACTGGGTAGGTCAGTTAAACGCCCTGACCACTGGGTATGTCAGTTTAACGCACTGACCACTGGTAGGTCAGTAAAACACCCTGACCACTGGGTAGGTCAGTAAAACTCCCTGACCACTGGGAATGTCAGTCAAACGCCCTGACCACTGGGTAGGTCAGTAAAACGCCCTGACCACTGGGTAGGTCAGTAAAACACCCTGACCACTGGGTAGGTCAGTAAAACGCCCTGACCGCTGGGTAGGTCAGTAAAAACGCCCTGACCACTGGGTAGGTCAGTACAACGCCCTGACCACTGGGTAGGTCAAGTACAACGCCCTGACCACTTGGGTAGGTCAGTAAAACACCCTGACCACTGGTAGGTCAGTAAAACGACCCTGACCACTGGGTAGGTCAGTAAAACGCCCTGATCAATGGGTAGGGTCAGTACAACGCCCTGACCACTGGGTAGGTCAGTAAAACGCCCTGACCACGGGGTAGGTCAGTAAAACACCCTGACCACTGGGTAGGTCAGTAAAACGTCCTGACCGCTGGGAAGGTCAGTAAAACGCCCTGACCACTGGGTAGGTCAGTAAAACACCCTGACCACTGGGTAGGTCAGTAAAACGTCCTGACCGCTGGAAGGTCAGTAAAACGCCCTGACCACTGGGTAGGTCAGTAAAACACCCTGACCACTGGGTAGGTCAGTAAAACGCCCTGACCACTGGGTAGGTCAGTAAAACACCCTGACCACTGGGTAGGTCCAGTAAAACGCCCTGACCGCTGGATAGGTTAGTAAAACGTCCTGACCACTGGGTAGGTCAGTAAAACACCCTGACCACTGGGTAATGTCAGTACAATGCCCTGACCACTGGGGTAGGTCAGTTAAAAACGCCCTGACCACTGGGTAGGTCAGTAAAACACCCTGACCACTGGGTAGGTCAGTAAAACGCCCTGACCACTGGTTAGGTCAGTAAAACGCCCTGACCACTGGGTATGTCGGTAAAACGCCCTGACCACTGGGTAGGTCAGTTAAACGCCCTGACCACTGGGTATGTCAGTAAAACGCCTGTTCACTGGGTAGGTCAGTCAAACGCCCTGACCACTGGGTAGGTCAGTAAAACACCCTGACCACTGGGTAGGTCAGTAAAACGCCCTGACCGCTGGATAGGTCAGTAAAACACCCTGACCAATGGGTAGGTCAGTAAAATGCCCTGACCACTGGGTAGGTCAGTTAAACGCCCTGATCACTGGGTAGGTCAGTACAACGCCCTTACCACTGGGTATGTCAGTAAAACGCCCTGACCACTGGGTAGGTCAGTAAACGCCCCTGACCACTGCGTAGGTCAGTAAAACACCCTGACCATTGGGTAGGTCAGTAAAACGCCCTGACCGTTGGGTAGGTCAGTACAACGCCCTGGCCACTGGGTAGGTCAGTACAACGCCCCTGACCACTGGGTAGGTCAGTACAACGCCCTGACCACTGGGTAGGTCAGTCAAACGCCCTGACCAATCGGTAGGTCAGTAAAACGCCCTGACCACTGGCTAGGTCAGTAAAACACCCTGACCACTGGGTAGGTCAGTAAAACGCCCTGACCGCTAGGTAGGTCAGTAAACGCCCTGACCACTGGGTAGGTCAGTAAAACGCTCTGACCACTGGGTATGTCAGTAAAACGCCCTGACCACTGGTAGGTCAGTTAAACGCCCTGACCACTGGGTATGTCAGTTAAACGCCCTGACCACTGGGTAGGTCAGTAAAACATCCTGACCACTGGTAGGTCAGTACAATGCCCTGACCACTGGGTAGGTCAGTAAAACGCCCTGACCACTGGGTAGGTCAGTAAAACACCCTGACCACTGGGTAGGTCAGTAAAACGCCCTGACCACTGGGTAGGTCAGTAAAACGCTCTGACCACTGGGTAGGTCAGTAAAACGCCCTGGCCACTGGGTAGGTCAGTAAAACGTCCTGACCACTGGGTAGGTCAGTAAAACGCCCTGACCGCTGGGTAAGTCAGTAAAACGCCCTGACCACTGGGTAGGTCAGTACAACGCCCTGACCACTGGGTAGGTCAGTCAAGCGCCCTGACCATTGGGTAGGTCAGTAAAACGCCCTGACCACTGGGTAGGTCAGTAAAACGCCCTGACCACTGGGTAGGTTAGTAAAACACCCTGACCACTGGGTATGTCAGTAAAACGCCCAGACCACTGGGTAGGTCAGTAAAACACCCTGACCACTGGGTAGGTTAGTAAAACGTCCTGACCACTGGGTAGGTCAGTAAAATATCCTGACCACTGGTAGGTCAGTACAATGCCCTGACCACTGGGTAGGTCAGTAAAACGCCCTGACCACTGGGTAGGTCAGTAAAACACCCTGACCACTGGGTAGGTCAGTAAAACGCCCTGACCACTGGGTAGGTCAGTAAAACGCTCTGACCACTGGGTAGGTCAGTAAAACGCCCTGGCCACTGGGTAGGTCAGTAAAACGTCCTGACCACTGGGTAGGTCAGTAAAACGCCCTGACCGCTGGGTAAGTCAGTAAAACGCCCTGACCACTGGGTAGGTCAGTACAACGCCCTGACCACTGGGTAGGTCAGTCAAGCGCCCTGACCACTGGGTAGGTCAGTAAAACGCCCTGACCACTGGGTAGGTCAGTAAAACGCCCTGACCACTGGGTAGGTTAGTAAAACACCCTGACCACTGGGTATGTCAGTAAAACGCCCAGACCACTGGGTAGGTCAGTAAAACACCCTGACCACTGGGTAGGTCAGTAAAACTCCCTGACCACTGGGTAGGTCAGTAAAACGCCCTGACCACTGGGTAGGTCAGTTAAACGCCCTGACCACTGGGTATGTCAGTTTAACGCACTGACCACTGGGTAGGTCAGTAAAACACCCTGACCACTGGGTAGGTCAGTAAAACTCCCTGACCACTGGGAATGTCAGTCAAACGCCCTGACCACTGGGTAGGTCAGTAAAACGCCCTGACCACTGGGTAGGTCAGTAAAACACCCTGACCACTGGGTAGGTCAGTAAAACGCCCTGACCGCTGGGTAGGTCAGTAAAACGCCCTGACCACTGGGTAGGTCAGTACAACGCCCTGACCACTGGGTAGGTCAGTACAACGCCCTGACCACTTGGTAGGTCAGTAAAACACCCTGACCACTGGGTAGGTCAGTAAAACGCCCTGACCACTGGGTATGTCAGTAAAACGCCCTGATCACTGGGTAGGTCAGTACAACGCCCTGACCACTGGGTAGGTCAGTAAAACGCCCTGACCACGGGGTAGGTCAGTAAAACACCCTGACCACTGGGTAGGTCAGTAAAACGTCCTGACCGCTGGGAAGGTCAGTAAAACGCCCTGACCACTGGGTAGGTCAGTAAAACACCCTGACCACTGGGTAGGTCAGTAAAACGTCCTGACCGCTGGGAAGGTCAGTAAAACGCCCTGACCACTGGGTAGGTCAGTAAAACACCCTGACCACTGGGTAGGTCAGTAAAACGCCCTGACCACTGGGTAGGTCAGTAAAACACCCTGACCACTGGGTAGGTCAGTAAAACGCCCTGACCGCTGGATAGGTTAGTAAAACGTCCTGACCACTGGGTAGGTCAGTAAAACACCCTGACCACTGGGTAAGTCAGTACAATGCCCTGACCACTGGGTAGGTCAGTAAAACGCCCTGACCACTGGGTAGGTCAGTAAAACACCCTGACCACTGGGTAGGTCAGTAAAACGCCCTGACCACTGGTTAGGTCAGTAAAACGCCCTGACCGCTGGGTATGTCGGTAAAACGCCCTGACCACTGGGTAGGTCAGTTAAACGCCCTGACCACTGGGTATGTCAGTAAAACGCCCTGTTCACTGGGTAGGTCAGTCAAACGCCCTGACCACTGGGTAGGTCAGTAAAACGCCCTGACCACTGGTTAGGTCAGTCAACGCCCTGACCACTGGGTAGGTCAGTAAAACACCCTGACCACTGGGTAGGTCAGTAAAATGCCCTGACCACTGGGTAGGTCAGTTAAACGCCCTGATCACTGGGTAGGTCAGTACAACGCCCTTACCGCTGGGTATGTCAGTAAAACGCCCTGACCACTGGGTAGGTCAGTAAAACGCCCTGACCACTGCGTAGGTCAGTAAAACACCCTGACCATTGGGTAGGTCAGTAAAACGCCCTGACCGTTGGGTAGGTCAGTACAACGCCCTGGCCACTGGGTAGGTCAGTACAACGCCCTGACCACTGGGTAGGTCAGTACAACGCTCTGACCACTGGGTAGGTCAGTCAAACGCCCTGACCAATGGGTAGGTCAGTAAAACGCCCTGACCACTGGCTAGGTCAGTAAAACACCCTGACCACTGGGTAGGTCAGTAAAACGCCCTGACCGCTGGGTAGGTCAGTAAAACGCCCTGACCACTGGGTAGGTCAGTAAAACGCTCTGACCACTGGGTATGTCAGTAAAACGCCCTGACCACTGGGTAGGTCAGTTAAACGCCCTGACCACTTGGTAGGTCAGTAAAACACCCTGACCACTGGGTAGGTCAGTAAAACGCCCTGACCACTGGGTAGGTCAGTAAAACGCCCTGATCACTGGGTAGGTCAGTACAACGCCCTGACCACTGGGTAGGTCAGTAAAACGCCCTGACCACGGGGTAGGTCAGTAAAACACCCTGACCACTGGGTAGGTCAGTAAAACGTCCTGACCGCTGGGAAGGTCAGTAAAACGCCCTGACCACTGGGTAGGTCAGTAAAACACCCTGACCACTGGGTAGGTCAGTAAAACGTCCTGACCGCTGGGAAGGTCAGTAAAACGCCCTGACCACTGGGTAGGTCAGTCAAACACCCTGACCACTGGGTAGGTCAGTAAAACGCCCTGACCACTGGGTAGGTCAGTAAAACACCCTGACCACTGGGTAGGTCAGTAAAACGCCCTGACCGCTGGATAGGTTAGTAAAACGTCCTGACCACTGGGTAGGTCAGTAAAACATCCTGACCACTGGTAGGTCAGTACAATGCCCTGACCACTGGGTAGGTCAGTAAAACGCCCTGACCACTGGGTAGGTCAGTAAAACACCCTGACCACTGGGTAGGTCAGTAAAACGCCCTGACCACTGGGTAGGTCAGTAAAACGCTCTGACCACTGGGTAGGTCAGTAAAACGCCCTGGCCACTGGGTAGGTCAGTAAAACGCCCTGACCACTGGGTAGGTCAGTAAAACGCCCTGACCACTGGGTAGGTTAGTAAAACACCCTGACCACTGGGTATGTCAGTAAAACGCCCAGACCACTGGGTAGGTCAGTAAAACACCCTGACCACTGGGTAGGTCAGTAAAACTCCCTGACCACTGGGTAGGTCAGTAAAACGCCCTGACCACTGGGTAGGTCAGTTAAACGCCCTGACCACTGGGTATGTCAGTTTAACGCACTGACCACTGGGTAGGTCAGTAAAACACCCTGACCACTGGGTAGGTCAGTAAAACTCCCTGACCACTGGGAATGTCAGTCAAACGCCCTGACCACTGGGTAGGTCAGTAAAACGCCCTGACCACTGGGTAGGTCAGTAAAACACCCTGACCACTGGGTAGGTCAGTAAAACGCCCTGACCGCTGGGTAGGTCAGTAAAACGCCCTGACCACTGGGTAGGTCAGTACAACGCCCTGACCACTGGGTAGGTCAGTACAACGCCCTGACCACTTGGTAGGTCAGTAAAACACCCTGACCACTGGGTAGGTCAGTAAAACGCCCTGACCACTGGGTAGGTCAGTAAAACGCCCTGATCACTGGGTAGGTCAGTACAACGCCCTGACCACTGGGTAGGTCAGTAAAACGCCCTGACCACGGGGTAGGTCAGTAAAACACCCTGACCACTGGGTAGGTCAGTAAAACGTCCTGACCGCTGGGAAGGTCAGTAAAACGTCCTGACCACTGGGTAGGTCAGTAAAACACCCTGACCACTGGGTAGGTCAGTAAAACGTCCTGACCGCTGGGAAGGTCAGTAAAACGCCCTGACCACTGGGTAGGTCAGTAAAACACCCTGACCACTGGGTAGGTCAGTAAAACGCCCTGACCACTGGGTAGGTCAGTAAAACACCCTGACCACTGGGTAGGTCAGTAAAACGCCCTGACCGCTGGATAGGTTAGTAAAACGTCCTGACCACTGGGTAGGTCAGTAAAACACCCTGACCACTGGGTAAGTCAGTACAATGCCCTGACCACTGGGTAGGTCAGTAAAACGCCCTGACCACTGGGTAGGTCAGTAAAACACCCTGACCACTGGGTAGGTCAGTAAAACGCCCTGACCACTGGTTAGGTCAGTAAAACGCCCTGACCACTGGGTATGTCGGTAAAACGCCCTGACCACTGGGTAGGTCAGTTAAACGCCCTGACCACTGGGTATGTCAGTAAAACGCCCTGTTCACTGGGTAGGTCAGTCAAACGCCCTGACCACTGGGTAGGTCAGTAAAACACCCTGACCACTGGGTAGGTCAGTAAAACGCCCTGACCGCTGGATAGGTCAGTAAAACACCCTGACCACTGGGTAGGTCAGTAAAATGCCCTGACCACTGGGTAGGTCAGTTAAACGCCCTGATCACTGGGTAGGTCAGTACAACGCCCTTACCACTGGGTATGTCAGTAAAACGCCCTGACCACTGGGTAGGTCAGTAAAACGCCCTGACCACTGCGTAGGTCAGTAAAACACCCTGACCATTGGGTAGGTCAGTAAAACGCCCTGACCGTTGGGTAGGTCAGTACAACGCCCTGGCCACTGGGTAGGTCAGTACAACGCCCTGACCACTGGGTAGGTCAGTACAACGCCCTGACCACTGGGTAGGTCAGTCAAACGCCCTGACCAATCGGTAGGTCAGTAAAACGCCCTGACCACTGGCTAGGTCAGTAAAACACCCTGACCACTGGGTAGGTCAGTAAAACGCCCTGACCGCTGGGTAGGTCAGTAAAACGCCCTGACCACTGGGTAGGTCAGTAAAACGCTCTGACCACTGGGTATGTCAGTAAAACGCCCTGACCACTGGGTAGGTCAGTTAAACGCCCTGACCACTGGGTATGTCAGTTAAACGCCCTGACCACTGGGTAGGTCAGTAAAACATCCTGACCACTGGTAGGTCAGTACAATGCCCTGACCATTGGGTAGGTCAGTAAAACGCCCTGACCACTGGGTAGGTCAGTAAAACGCCCTGACCACGGGGTAGGTCAGTAAAACACCCTGACCACTGGGTAGGTCAGTAAAACGTCCTGACCGCTGGGAAGGTCAGTAAAACGCCCTGACCACTGGGTAGGTCAGTAAAACACCCTGACCACTGGGTAGGTCAGTAAAACGTCCTGACCGCTGGGAAGGTCAGTAAAACGCCCTGACCACTGGGTAGGTCAGTAAAACACCCTGACCACTGGGTAGGTCAGTAAAACGCCCTGACCACTGGGTAGGTCAGTAAAACACCCTGACCACTGGGTAGGTCAGTAAAACGCCCTGACCGCTGGATAGGTTAGTAAAACGTCCTGACCACTGGGTAGGTCAGTAAAACACCCTGACCACTGGGTAAGTCAGTACAATGCCCTGACCACTGGGTAGGTCAGTAAAACGCCCTGACCACTGGGTAGGTCAGTAAAACACCCTGACCACTGGGTAGGTCAGTAAAACGCCCTGACCACTGGTTAGGTCAGTAAAACGCCCTGACCACTGGGTATGTCGGTAAAACGCCCTGACCACTGGGTAGGTCAGTTAAACGCCCTGACCACTGGGTATGTCAGTAAAACGCCCTGTTCACTGGGTAGGTCAGTCAAACGCCCTGACCACTGGGTAGGTCAGTAAAACACCCTGACCACTGGGTAGGTCAGTAAAACGCCCTGACCGCTGGATAGGTCAGTAAAACACCCTGACCACTGGGTAGGTCAGTAAAATGCCCTGACCACTGGGTAGGTCAGTTAAACGCCCTGATCACTGGGTAGGTCAGTACAACGCCCTTACCACTGGGTATGTCAGTAAAACGCCCTGACCACTGGGTAGGTCAGTAAAACGCCCTGACCACTGCGTAGGTCAGTAAAACACCCTGACCATTGGGTAGGTCAGTAAAACGCCCTGACCGTTGGGTAGGTCAGTACAACGCCCTGGCCACTGGGTAGGTCAGTACAACGCCCTGACCACTGGGTAGGTCAGTACAACGCCCTGACCACTGGGTAGGTCAGTCAAACGCCCTGACCAATCGGTAGGTCAGTAAAACGCCCTGACCACTGGCTAGGTCAGTAAAACACCCTGACCACTGGGTAGGTCAGTAAAACGCCCTGACCGCTGGGTAGGTCAGTAAAACGCCCTGACCACTGGGTAGGTCAGTAAAACGCTCTGACCACTGGGTATGTCAGTAAAACGCCCTGACCACTGGGTAGGTCAGTTAAACGCCCTGACCACTGGGTATGTCAGTTAAACGCCCTGACCACTGGGTAGGTCAGTAAAACATCCTGACCACTGGTAGGTCAGTACAATGCCCTGACCACTGGGTAGGTCAGTAAAACGCCCTGACCACTGGGTAGGTCAGTAAAACACCCTGACCACTGGGTAGGTCAGTAAAACGCCCTGACCACTGGGTAGGTCAGTAAAACGCTCTGACCACTGGGTAGGTCAGTAAAACGCCCTGGCCACTGGGTAGGTCAGTAAAACGTCCTGACCACTGGGTAGGTCAGTAAAACGCCCTGACCGCTGGGTAAGTCAGTAAAACGCCCTGACCACTGGGTAGGTCAGTACAACGCCCTGACCACTGGGTAGGTCAGTCAAGCGCCCTGACCATTGGGTAGGTCAGTAAAACGCCCTGACCACTGGGTAGGTCAGTAAAACGCCCTGACCACTGGGTAGGTTAGTAAAACACCCTGACCACTGGGTATGTCAGTAAAACGCCCAGACCACTGGGTAGGTCAGTAAAACACCCTGACCACTGGGTAGGTTAGTAAAACGTCCTGACCACTGGGTAGGTCAGTAAAATATCCTGACCACTGGTAGGTCAGTACAATGCCCTGACCACTGGGTAGGTCAGTAAAACGCCATGACCACTGGGTAGGTCAGTAAAACACCCTGACCACTGGGTAGGTCAGTAAAACGCCCTGACCACTGGGTAGGTCAGTAAAACGCTCTGACCACTGGGTAGGTCAGTAAAACGCCCTGGCCACTGGGTAGGTCAGTAAAACGTCCTGACCACTGGGTAGGTCAGTAAAACGCCCTGACCGCTGGGTAAGTCAGTAAAACGCCCTGACCACTGGGTAGGTCAGTACAACGCCCTGACCACTGGGTAGGTCAGTCAAGCGCCCTGACCACTGGGTAGGTCAGTAAAACGCCCTGACCACTGGGTAGGTCAGTAAAACGCCCTGACCACTGGGTAGGTTAGTAAAACACCCTGACCACTGGGTATGTCAGTAAAACGCCCAGACCACTGGGTAGGTCAGTAAAACGCCCTGACCACTGGCTAGGTCAGTAAAACACCCTGACCACTGGGTAGGTCAGTAAAACGCCCTGACCGCTGGGTAGGTCAGTAAAACGCCCTGACCACTGGGTAGGTCAGTAAAACGCTCTGACCACTGGGTATGTCAGTAAAACGCCCTGACCACTGGGTATGTCAGTAAAACGCCCTGACCACTGGGTAGGTCAGTAAAACGCCCTGACCACTGGGTAGGTCAGTAAAACTCCCTGACCGCTGGGTAGGTCAGTAAAACGCTCTGACCACTGGGTAGGTCAGTAAAACTCCCTGACCGCTGGGTAGGTCAGTAAAACGCTCTGACCACTGGGTAGGTCAGTAAAACGCCCTGACCACTGGGTAGGTCAGTAAAACGCTCTGACCACTGGGTAGGTCAGTAAAACGCCCTGGCCACTGGGTAGGTCAGTAAAACACCCTGACCACTGGGTAGGTCAGTAAAACGCCCTGACCGCTGTGTAGGTCAGTAAAATTACCTGACCACTGGGTAGGTCAGTAAAACGCCCTGACCACTGGGTATGTCAGTAAAACGCCCTGACCACTGGGTATGTCAGTAAAACGCCCTGACCACTGGGTAGGTCAGTAAAACGCCCTGACCGCTGGGTAGGTCAGTAAAACGCCCTGACCACTGGGTAGGTCAGTAAAACTCCCTGACCGCTGGGTAGGTCAGTAAAACGCTCTGACCACTGGGTAGGTCAGTAAAACGCCCTGACCACTGGGTAGGTCAGTAAAACGCCCTGACCACTGGGTAGGTCAGTCAATCGCCCTGACCACTGGGTAGGTCAGTAAAACGCCCTGACCACTGGGTAGGTCAGTAAAACGCCCTGACCACTGGGTAGGTCAGTCAATCGCCCTGACCACTGGGTAGGTCAGTAAAACGCCCTGACCACTGGGTAGGTCAGTCAAACGCCCTGACCACTGGGTAGGTCAGTAAAACGCCCTGACCACTGGGTAGGTCAGTTAAACGCCCTGACCACTGGGTATGTCAGTTAAACGCCCTGACCACTGGGTAGGCCAGTAAAACGCACTGACCACTGGATAGGTCAGTAAAACACCCTGACCACTGGGTAGGTCAGTAAAACGTCCTGACCACTGGGTAGGTCAGTAAAACGCCCTGACCACTGGGTAGGTCAGTAAAACACCCTGACCACTGGGTAGGTTAGTAAAACGCCCTGACCACTGGGTAGGTCAGTAAAGCGCCCTGACCACTGGGTAGGTCAGTAAAACTCCCTGACCACTGGGTATGTCAGTCAAACGCCCTGACCACTGGATAGGTCAGTAAAACGCCCTGACCACTGGGTAGGTCAGTACAACGCCCTGGCCACTGGGTAGGTCAGTACAACGCCCTGACCACTGGGTAGGTCAGTACAACGCCCTGACCACTGGGTAGGTCAGTCAAACGCCCTGACCACTGGGTAGGTCAGTAAAACGCCCTGACCACTGGGTAGGTCAGTAAAACACCCTGACCACTGGGTAGGTCAGTAAAACGCCCTGACCGCTGGGTAGGTCAGTGAAACGCCCTGACCACTGGGTAGGTCAGTACAACGCCCTGACCACTGGGTAGGTCAGTAAAACGCCCTGACCACGGGGTAGGTCAGTCAAACGCCCTGACCACTGGGTAGGTCAATAAAACGCCCTGCCCACTGGGTAGGCCAGTAAAACGCCCTGACCACTGGATAGGTCAGTAAAACACCCTGACCACTGGGTAGGTCAGTGAAACGTCCTGACCACTGGGTAGGTCAGTAAAACGCCCTGACCACTGGGTAGGTCAGTAAAACACCCTGACCACTGGGTAGGTCAGTAAAACGCCCTGACCACTGGGTAGGTCAGTACAACGCCCTGACCACTGGGTAGGTTAGTACAACGCCCTGACCACTGGGTAGGTCAGTACAACGCCCTGACCACTGGGTAGGTCAGTACAACGCCCTGACCACTTGGTAGGTCAGTAAAACACCCTGACCACTGGGTAGGTCAGTAAAACGCCCTGACCACTGGGTAGGTCAGTAAAACGCCCTGATCACTGGGTAGGTCAGTACAACGCCCTGACCACTGGGTAGGTCAGTAAAACGCCCTGACCACGGGGTAGGTCAGTAAAAAACCCTGACCACTGGGTAGGTCAGTAAAACGTCCTGACCGCTGGGAAGGTCAGTAAAACGCCCTGACCACTGGGTAGGTCAGTAAAACACCCTGACCACTGGGTAGGTCAGTAAAACGTCCTGACCGCTGGGAAGGTCAGTAAAACGCCCTGACCACTGGGTAGGTCAGTCAAACACCCTGACCACTGGGTAGGTCAGTAAAACGCCCTGACCACTGGGTAGGTCAGTAAAACACCCTGACCACTGGGTAGGTCAGTAAAACGCCCTGACCGCTGGATAGGTTAGTAAAACGTCCTGACCACTGGGTAGGTCAGTAAAACATCCTGACCACTGGTAGGTCAGTACAATGCCCTGACCACTGGGTAGGTCAGTAAAACGCCCTGACCACTGGGTAGGTCAGTAAAACACCCTGACCACTGGGTAGGTCAGTAAAACGCCCTGACCACTGGGTAGGTCAGTAAAACGCTCTGACCACTGGGTAGGTCAGTAAAACGCCCTGGCCACTGGGTAGGTCAGTAAAACGCCCTGACCACTGGGTAGGTCAGTAAAACGCCCTGACCACTGGGTAGGTTAGTAAAACACCCTGACCACTGGTTATGTCAGTAAAACGCCCAGACCACTGGGTAGGTCAGTAAAACACCCTGACCACTGGGTAGGTCAGTAAAACTCCCTGACCACTGGGTAGGTCAGTAAAACGCCCTGACCACTGGGTAGGTCAGTTAAACGCCCTGACCACTGGGTATGTCAGTTTAACGCACTGACCACTGGGTAGGTCAGTAAAACACCCTGACCACTGGGTAGGTCAGTAAAACTCCCTGACCACTGGGAATGTCAGTCAAACGCCCTGACCACTGGGTAGGTCAGTAAAACGCCCTGACCACTGGGTAGGTCAGTAAAACACCCTGACCACTGGGTAGGTCAGTAAAACGCCCTGACCGCTGGGTAGGTCAGTAAAACGCCCTGACCACTGGGTAGGTCAGTACAACGCCCTGACCACTGGGTAGGTCAGTACAACGCCCTGACCACTTGGTAGGTCAGTAAAACACCCTGACCACTGGGTAGGTCAGTAAAACGCCCTGACCACTGGGTAGGTCAGTAAAACGCCCTGATCACTGGGTAGGTCAGTACAACGCCCTGACCACTGGGTAGGTCAGTAAAACGCCCTGACCACGGGGTAGGTCAGTAAAACACCCTGACCACTGGGTAGGTCAGTAAAACGTCCTGACCGCTGGGAAGGTCAGTAAAACGCCCTGACCACTGGGTAGGTCAGTAAAACACCCTGACCACTGGGTAGGTCAGTAAAACGTCCTGACCGCTGGGAAGGTCAGTAAAACGCCCTGACCACTGGGTAGGTCAGTAAAACACCCTGACCACTGGGTAGGTCAGTAAAACGCCCTGACCACTGGGTAGGTCAGTAAAACACCCTGACCACTGGGTAGGTCAGTAAAACGCCCTGACCGCTGGATAGGTTAGTAAAACGTCCTGACCACTGGGTAGGTCAGTAAAACACCCTGACCACTGGGTAAGTCAGTACAATGCCCTGACCACTGGGTAGGTCAGTAAAACGCCCTGACCACTGGGTAGGTCAGTAAAACACCCTGACCACTGGGTAGGTCAGTAAAACGCCCTGACCACTGGTTAGGTCAGTAAAACGCCCTGACCACTGGGTATGTCGGTAAAACGCCCTGACCACTGGGTAGGTCAGTTAAACGCCCTGACCACTGGGTATGTCAGTAAAACGCCCTGTTCACTGGGTAGGTCAGTCAAACGCCCTGACCACTGGGTAGGTCAGTAAAACACCCTGACCACTGGGTAGGTCAGTAAAACGCCCTGACCGCTGGATAGGTCAGTAAAACACCCTGACCACTGGGTAGGTCAGTAAAATGCCCTGACCACTGGGTAGGTCAGTTAAACGCCCTGATCACTGGGTAGGTCAGTACAACGCCCTTACCACTGGGTATGTCAGTAAAACGCCCTGACCACTGGGTAGGTCAGTAAAACGCCCTGACCACTGCGTAGGTCAGTAAAACACCCTGACCATTGGGTAGGTCAGTAAAACGCCCTGACCGTTGGGTAGGTCAGTACAACGCCCTGGCCACTGGGTAGGTCAGTACAACGCCCTGACCACTGGGTAGGTCAGTACAACGCCCTGACCACTGGGTAGGTCAGTCAAACGCCCTGACCAATCGGTAGGTCAGTAAAACGCCCTGACCACTGGCTAGGTCAGTAAAACACCCTGACCACTGGGTAGGTCAGTAAAACGCCCTGACCGCTAGGTAGGTCAGTAAAACGCCCTGACCACTGGGTAGGTCAGTAAAACGCTCTGACCACTGGGTATGTCAGTAAAACGCCCTGACCACTGGGTAGGTCAGTTAAACGCCCTGACCACTGGGTATGTCAGTTAAACGCCCTGACCACTGGGTAGGTCAGTAAAACATCCTGACCACTGGTAGGTCAGTACAATGCCCTGACCACTGGGTAGGTCAGTAAAACGCCCTGACCACTGGGTAGGTCAGTAAAACACCCTGACCACTGGGTAGGTCAGTAAAACGCCCTGACCACTGGGTAGGTCAGTAAAACGCTCTGACCACTGGGTAGGTCAGTAAAACGCCCTGGCCACTGGGTAGGTCAGTAAAACGTCCTGACCACTGGGTAGGTCAGTAAAACGCCCTGACCGCTGGGTAAGTCAGTAAAACGCCCTGACCACTGGGTAGGTCAGTACAACGCCCTGACCACTGGGTAGGTCAGTCAAGCGCCCTGACCATTGGGTAGGTCAGTAAAACGCCCTGACCACTGGGTAGGTCAGTAAAACGCCCTGACCACTGGGTAGGTTAGTAAAACACCCTGACCACTGGGTATGTCAGTAAAACGCCCAGACCACTGGGTAGGTCAGTAAAACACCCTGACCACTGGGTAGGTTAGTAAAACGTCCTGACCACTGGGTAGGTCAGTAAAATATCCTGACCACTGGTAGGTCAGTACAATGCCCTGACCACTGGGTAGGTCAGTAAAACGCCCTGACCACTGGGTAGGTCAGTAAAACACCCTGACCACTGGGTAGGTCAGTAAAACGCCCTGACCACTGGGTAGGTCAGTAAAACGCTCTGACCACTGGGTAGGTCAGTAAAACGCCCTGGCCACTGGGTAGGTCAGTAAAACGTCCTGACCACTGGGTAGGTCAGTAAAACGCCCTGACCGCTGGGTAAGTCAGTAAAACGCCCTGACCACTGGGTAGGTCAGTACAACGCCCTGACCACTGGGTAGGTCAGTCAAGCGCCCTGACCACTGGGTAGGTCAGTAAAACGCCCTGACCACTGGGTAGGTCAGTAAAACGCCCTGACCACTGGGTAGGTTAGTAAAACACCCTGACCACTGGGTATGTCAGTAAAACGCCCAGACCACTGGGTAGGTCAGTAAAACACCCTGACCACTGGGTAGGTCAGTAAAACTCCCTGACCACTGGGTAGGTCAGTAAAACGCCCTGACCACTGGGTAGGTCAGTTAAACGCCCTGACCACTGGGTATGTCAGTTTAACGCACTGACCACTGGGTAGGTCAGTAAAACACCCTGACCACTGGGTAGGTCAGTAAAACTCCCTGACCACTGGGAATGTCAGTCAAACGCCCTGACCACTGGGTAGGTCAGTAAAACGCCCTGACCACTGGGTAGGTCAGTAAAACACCCTGACCACTGGGTAGGTCAGTAAAACGCCCTGACCGCTGGGTAGGTCAGTAAAACGCCCTGACCACTGGGTAGGTCAGTACAACGCCCTGACCACTGGGTAGGTCAGTACAACGCCCTGACCACTTGGTAGGTCAGTAAAACACCCTGACCACTGGGTAGGTCAGTAAAACGCCCTGACCACTGGGTATGTCAGTAAAACGCCCTGATCACTGGGTAGGTCAGTACAACGCCCTGACCACTGGGTAGGTCAGTAAAACGCCCTGACCACGGGGTAGGTCAGTAAAACACCCTGACCACTGGGTAGGTCAGTAAAACGTCCTGACCGCTGGGAAGGTCAGTAAAACGCCCTGACCACTGGGTAGGTCAGTAAAACACCCTGACCACTGGGTAGGTCAGTAAAACGTCCTGACCGCTGGGAAGGTCAGTAAAACGCCCTGACCACTGGGTAGGTCAGTAAAACACCCTGACCACTGGGTAGGTCAGTAAAACGCCCTGACCACTGGGTAGGTCAGTAAAACACCCTGACCACTGGGTAGGTCAGTAAAACGCCCTGACCGCTGGATAGGTTAGTAAAACGTCCTGACCACTGGGTAGGTCAGTAAAACACCCTGACCACTGGGTAAGTCAGTACAATGCCCTGACCACTGGGTAGGTCAGTAAAACGCCCTGACCACTGGGTAGGTCAGTAAAACACCCTGACCACTGGGTAGGTCAGTAAAACGCCCTGACCACTGGTTAGGTCAGTAAAACGCCCTGACCGCTGGGTATGTCGGTAAAACGCCCTGACCACTGGGTAGGTCAGTTAAACGCCCTGACCACTGGGTATGTCAGTAAAACGCCCTGTTCACTGGGTAGGTCAGTCAAACGCCCTGACCACTGGGTAGGTCAGTAAAACGCCCTGACCACTGGTTAGGTCAGTCAACGCCCTGACCACTGGGTAGGTCAGTAAAACACCCTGACCACTGGGTAGGTCAGTAAAATGCCCTGACCACTGGGTAGGTCAGTTAAACGCCCTGATCACTGGGTAGGTCAGTACAACGCCCTTACCGCTGGGTATGTCAGTAAAACGCCCTGACCACTGGGTAGGTCAGTAAAACGCCCTGACCACTGCGTAGGTCAGTAAAACACCCTGACCATTGGGTAGGTCAGTAAAACGCCCTGACCGTTGGGTAGGTCAGTACAACGCCCTGGCCACTGGGTAGGTCAGTACAACGCCCTGACCACTGGGTAGGTCAGTACAACGCTCTGACCACTGGGTAGGTCAGTCAAACGCCCTGACCAATGGGTAGGTCAGTAAAACGCCCTGACCACTGGCTAGGTCAGTAAAACACCCTGACCACTGGGTAGGTCAGTAAAACGCCCTGACCGCTGGGTAGGTCAGTAAAACGCCCTGACCACTGGGTAGGTCAGTAAAACGCTCTGACCACTGGGTATGTCAGTAAAACGCCCTGACCACTGGGTAGGTCAGTTAAACGCCCTGACCACTTGGTAGGTCAGTAAAACACCCTGACCACTGGGTAGGTCAGTAAAACGCCCTGACCACTGGGTAGGTCAGTAAAACGCCCTGATCACTGGGTAGGTCAGTACAACGCCCTGACCACTGGGTAGGTCAGTAAAACGCCCTGACCACGGGGTAGGTCAGTAAAACACCCTGACCACTGGGTAGGTCAGTAAAACGTCCTGACCGCTGGGAAGGTCAGTAAAACGCCCTGACCACTGGGTAGGTCAGTAAAACACCCTGACCACTGGGTAGGTCAGTAAAACGTCCTGACCGCTGGGAAGGTCAGTAAAACGCCCTGACCACTGGGTAGGTCAGTCAAACACCCTGACCACTGGGTAGGTCAGTAAAACGCCCTGACCACTGGGTAGGTCAGTAAAACACCCTGACCACTGGGTAGGTCAGTAAAACGCCCTGACCGCTGGATAGGTTAGTAAAACGTCCTGACCACTGGGTAGGTCAGTAAAACATCCTGACCACTGGTAGGTCAGTACAATGCCCTGACCACTGGGTAGGTCAGTAAAACGCCCTGACCACTGGGTAGGTCAGTAAAACACCCTGACCACTGGGTAGGTCAGTAAAACGCCCTGACCACTGGGTAGGTCAGTAAAACGCTCTGACCACTGGGTAGGTCAGTAAAACGCCCTGGCCACTGGGTAGGTCAGTAAAACGCCCTGACCACTGGGTAGGTCAGTAAAACGCCCTGACCACTGGGTAGGTTAGTAAAACACCCTGACCACTGGGTATGTCAGTAAAACGCCCAGACCACTGGGTAGGTCAGTAAAACACCCTGACCACTGGGTAGGTCAGTAAAACTCCCTGACCACTGGGTAGGTCAGTAAAACGCCCTGACCACTGGGTAGGTCAGTTAAACGCCCTGACCACTGGGTATGTCAGTTTAACGCACTGACCACTGGGTAGGTCAGTAAAACACCCTGACCACTGGGTAGGTCAGTAAAACTCCCTGACCACTGGGAATGTCAGTCAAACGCCCTGACCACTGGGTAGGTCAGTAAAACGCCCTGACCACTGGGTAGGTCAGTAAAACACCCTGACCACTGGGTAGGTCAGTAAAACGCCCTGACCGCTGGGTAGGTCAGTAAAACGCCCTGACCACTGGGTAGGTCAGTACAACGCCCTGACCACTGGGTAGGTCAGTACAACGCCCTGACCACTTGGTAGGTCAGTAAAACACCCTGACCACTGGGTAGGTCAGTAAAACGCCCTGACCACTGGGTAGGTCAGTAAAACGCCCTGATCACTGGGTAGGTCAGTACAACGCCCTGACCACTGGGTAGGTCAGTAAAACGCCCTGACCACGGGGTAGGTCAGTAAAACACCCTGACCACTGGGTAGGTCAGTAAAACGTCCTGACCGCTGGGAAGGTCAGTAAAACGCCCTGACCACTGGGTAGGTCAGTAAAACACCCTGACCACTGGGTAGGTCAGTAAAACGTCCTGACCGCTGGGAAGGTCAGTAAAACGCCCTGACCACTGGGTAGGTCAGTAAAACACCCTGACCACTGGGTAGGTCAGTAAAACGCCCTGACCACTGGGTAGGTCAGTAAAACACCCTGACCACTGGGTAGGTCAGTAAAACGCCCTGACCGCTGGATAGGTTAGTAAAACGTCCTGACCACTGGGTAGGTCAGTAAAACACCCTGACCACTGGGTAAGTCAGTACAATGCCCTGACCACTGGGTAGGTCAGTAAAACGCCCTGACCACTGGGTAGGTCAGTAAAACACCCTGACCACTGGGTAGGTCAGTAAAACGCCCTGACCACTGGTTAGGTCAGTAAAACGCCCTGACCACTGGGTATGTCGGTAAAACGCCCTGACCACTGGGTAGGTCAGTTAAACGCCCTGACCACTGGGTATGTCAGTAAAACGCCCTGTTCACTGGGTAGGTCAGTCAAACGCCCTGACCACTGGGTAGGTCAGTAAAACACCCTGACCACTGGGTAGGTCAGTAAAACGCCCTGACCGCTGGATAGGTCAGTAAAACACCCTGACCACTGGGTAGGTCAGTAAAATGCCCTGACCACTGGGTAGGTCAGTTAAACGCCCTGATCACTGGGTAGGTCAGTACAACGCCCTTACCACTGGGTATGTCAGTAAAACGCCCTGACCACTGGGTAGGTCAGTAAAACGCCCTGACCACTGCGTAGGTCAGTAAAACACCCTGACCATTGGGTAGGTCAGTAAAACGCCCTGACCGTTGGGTAGGTCAGTACAACGCCCTGGCCACTGGGTAGGTCAGTACAACGCCCTGACCACTGGGTAGGTCAGTACAACGCCCTGACCACTGGGTAGGTCAGTCAAACGCCCTGACCAATCGGTAGGTCAGTAAAACGCCCTGACCACTGGCTAGGTCAGTAAAACACCCTGACCACTGGGTAGGTCAGTAAAACGCCCTGACCGCTGGGTAGGTCAGTAAAACGCCCTGACCACTGGGTAGGTCAGTAAAACGCTCTGACCACTGGGTATGTCAGTAAAACGCCCTGACCACTGGGTAGGTCAGTTAAACGCCCTGACCACTGGGTATGTCAGTTAAACGCCCTGACCACTGGGTAGGTCAGTAAAACATCCTGACCACTGGTAGGTCAGTACAATGCCCTGACCATTGGGTAGGTCAGTAAAACGCCCTGACCACTGGGTAGGTCAGTAAAACACCCTGACCACTGGGTAGGTCAGTAAAACGCCCTGACCACTGGGTAGGTCAGTAAAACGCTCTGACCACTGGGTAGGTCAGTAAAACGCCCTGGCCACTGGGTAGGTCAGTAAAACGTCCTGACCACTGGGTAGGTCAGTAAAACGCCCTGACCGCTGGGTAAGTCAGTAAAACGCCCTGACCACTGGGTAGGTCAGTACAACGCCCTGACCACTGGGTAGGTCAGTCAAGCGCCCTGACCATTAGGTAGGTCAGTAAAACGCCCTGACCACTGGGTAGGTCAGTAAAACGCCCTGACCACTGGGTAGGTTAGTAAAACACCCTGACCACTGGGTATGTCAGTAAAACGCCCAGACCACTGGGTAGGTCAGTAAAACACCCTGACCACCGGGTAGGTTAGTAAAACGTCCTGACCACTGGGTAGGTCAGTAAAATATCCTGACCACTGGTAGGTCAGTACAATGCCCTGACCACTGGGTAGGTCAGTAAAACGCCCTGACCACTGGGTAGGTCAGTAAAACACCCTGACCACTGGGTAGGTCAGTAAAACGCCCTGACCACTGGGTAGGTCAGTAAAACGCTCTGACCACTGGGTAGGTCAGTAAAACGCCCTGGCCACTGGGTAGGTCAGTAAAACGTCCTGACCACTGGGTAGGTCAGTAAAACGCCCTGACCGCTGGGTAAGTCAGTAAAACGCCCTGACCACTGGGTAGGTCAGTACAACGCCCTGACCACTGGGTAGGTCAGTCAAGCGCCCTGACCACTGGGTAGGTCAGTAAAACGCCCTGACCACTGGGTAGGTCAGTAAAACGCCCTGACCACTGGGTAGGTTAGTAAAACACCCTGACCACTGGGTATGTCAGTAAAACGCCCAGACCACTGGGTAGGTCAGTAAAACACCCTGACCACTGGGTAGGTCAGTAAAACTCCCTGACCACTGGGTAGGTCAGTAAAACGCCCTGACCACTGGGTAGGTCAGTTAAACGCCCTGACCACTGGGTATGTCAGTTTAACGCACTGACCACTGGGTAGGTCAGTAAAACACCCTGACCACTGGGTAGGTCAGTAAAACTCCCTGACCACTGGGAATGTCAGTCAAACTCCCTGACCACTGGGTAGGTCAGTAAAACGCCCTGACCACTGGGTAGGTCAGTAAAACACCCTGACCACTGGGTAGGTCAGTAAAACGCCCTGACCGCTGGGTAGGTCAGTAAAACGCCCTGACCACTGGGTAGGTCAGTACAACGCCCTGACCACTGGGTAGGTCAGTACAACGCCCTGACCACTTGGTAGGTCAGTAAAACACCCTGACCACTGGGTAGGTCAGTAAAACGCCCTGACCACTGGGTATGTCAGTAAAACGCCCTGATCACTGGGTAGGTCAGTACAACGCCCTGACCACTGGGTAGGTCAGTAAAACGCCCTGACCACGGGGTAGGTCAGTAAAACACCCTGACCACTGGGTAGGTCAGTAAAACGTCCTGACCGCTGGGTAGGTCAGTAAAACGCCCTGACCGCTGGATAGGTTAGTAAAACGTCCTGACCACTGGGTAGGTCAGTAAAACACCCTGACCACTGGGTAAGTCAGTACAATGCCCTGACCACTGGGTAGGTCAGTAAAACGCCCTGACCACTGGGTAGGTCAGTAAAACACCCTGACCACTGGGTAGGTCAGTAAAACGCCCTGACCACTGGTTAGGTCAGTAAAACGCCCTGACCGCTGGGTATGTCGGTAAAACGCCCTGACCACTGGGTAGGTCAGTTAAACGCCCTGACCACTGGGTATGTCAGTAAAACGCCCTGTTCACTGGGTAGGTCAGTCAAACGCCCTGACCACTGGGTAGGTCAGTAAAACGCCCTGACCACTGGTTAGGTCAGTCAACGCCCTGACCACTGGGTAGGTCAGTAAAACACCCTGACCACTGGGTAGGTCAGTAAAATGCCCTGACCACTGGGTAGGTCAGTTAAACGCCCTGATCACTGGGTAGGTCAGTACAACGCCCTTACCACTGGGTATGTCAGTAAAACGCCCTGACCACTGGGTAGGTCAGTAAAACGCCCTGACCACTGCGTAGGTCAGTAAAACACCCTGACCATTGGGTAGGTCAGTAAAACGCCCTGACCGTTGGGTAGGTCAGTACAACGCCCTGGCCACTGGGTAGGTCAGTACAACGCCCTGACCACTGGGTAGGTCAGTACAACGCTCTGACCACTGGGTAGGTCAGTCAAACGCCCTGACCAATGGGTAGGTCAGTAAAACGCCCTGACCACTGGCTAGGTCAGTAAAACACCCTGACCACTGGGTAGGTCAGTAAAACGCCCTGACCGCTGGGTAGGTCAGTAAAACGCCCTGACCACTGGGTAGGTCAGTAAAACGCTCTGACCACTGGGTATGTCAGTAAAACGCCCTGACCACTGGGTAGGTCAGTTAAACGCCCTGACCACTTGGTAGGTCAGTAAAACACCCTGACCACTGGGTAGGTCAGTAAAACGCCCTGACCACTGGGTAGGTCAGTAAAACGCCCTGATCACTGGGTAGGTCAGTACAACGCCCTGACCACTGGGTAGGTCAGTAAAACGCCCTGACCACGGGGTAGGTCAGTAAAACACCCTGACCACTGGGTAGGTCAGTAAAACGTCCTGACCGCTGGGAAGGTCAGTAAAACGCCCTGACCACTGGGTAGGTCAGTAAAACACCCTGACCACTGGGTAGGTCAGTAAAACGTCCTGACCGCTGGGAAGGTCAGTAAAACGCCCTGACCACTGGGTAGGTCAGTCAAACACCCTGACCACTGGGTAGGTCAGTAAAACGCCCTGACCACTGGGTAGGTCAGTAAAACACCCTGACCACTGGGTAGGTCAGTAAAACGCCCTGACCGCTGGATAGGTTAGTAAAACGTCCTGACCACTGGGTAGGTCAGTAAAACATCCTGACCACTGGTAGGTCAGTACAATGCCCTGACCACTGGGTAGGTCAGTAAAACGCCCTGACCACTGGGTAGGTCAGTAAAACACCCTGACCACTGGGTAGGTCAGTAAAACGCCCTGACCACTGGGTAGGTCAGTAAAACGCTCTGACCACTGGGTAGGTCAGTAAAACGCCCTGGCCACTGGGTAGGTCAGTAAAACGCCCTGACCACTGGGTAGGTCAGTAAAACGCCCTGACCACTGGGTAGGTTAGTAAAACACCCTGACCACTGGGTATGTCAGTAAAACGCCCAGACCACTGGGTAGGTCAGTAAAACACCCTGACCACTGGGTAGGTCAGTAAAACTCCCTGACCACTGGGTAGGTCAGTAAAACGCCCTGACCACTGGGTAGGTCAGTTAAACGCCCTGACCACTGGGTATGTCAGTTTAACGCACTGACCACTGGGTAGGTCAGTAAAACACCCTGACCACTGGGTAGGTCAGTAAAACTCCCTGACCACTGGGAATGTCAGTCAAACGCCCTGACCACTGGGTAGGTCAGTAAAACGCCCTGACCACTGGGTAGGTCAGTAAAACACCCTGACCACTGGGTAGGTCAGTAAAACGCCCTGACCGCTGGGTAGGTCAGTAAAACGCCCTGACCACTGGGTAGGTCAGTACAACGCCCTGACCACTGGGTAGGTCAGTACAACGCCCTGACCACTTGGTAGGTCAGTAAAACACCCTGACCACTGGGTAGGTCAGTAAAACGCCCTGACCACTGGGTAGGTCAGTAAAACGCCCTGATCACTGGGTAGGTCAGTACAACGCCCTGACCACTGGGTAGGTCAGTAAAACGCCCTGACCACGGGGTAGGTCAGTAAAACACCCTGACCACTGGGTAGGTCAGTAAAACGTCCTGACCGCTGGGAAGGTCAGTAAAACGCCCTGACCACTGGGTAGGTCAGTAAAACACCCTGACCACTGGGTAGGTCAGTAAAACGTCCTGACCGCTGGGAAGGTCAGTAAAACGCCCTGACCACTGGGTAGGTCAGTAAAACACCCTGACCACTGGGTAGGTCAGTAAAACGCCCTGACCACTGGGTAGGTCAGTAAAACACCCTGACCACTGGGTAGGTCAGTAAAACGCCCTGACCGCTGGATAGGTTAGTAAAACGTCCTGACCACTGGGTAGGTCAGTAAAACACCCTGACCACTGGGTAAGTCAGTACAATGCCCTGACCACTGGGTAGGTCAGTAAAACGCCCTGACCACTGGGTAGGTCAGTAAAACACCCTGACCACTGGGTAGGTCAGTAAAACGCCCTGACCACTGGTTAGGTCAGTAAAACGCCCTGACCACTGGGTATGTCGGTAAAACGCCCTGACCACTGGGTAGGTCAGTTAAACGCCCTGACCACTGGGTATGTCAGTAAAACGCCCTGTTCACTGGGTAGGTCAGTCAAACGCCCTGACCACTGGGTAGGTCAGTAAAACACCCTGACCACTGGGTAGGTCAGTAAAACGCCCTGACCGCTGGATAGGTCAGTAAAACACCCTGACCACTGGGTAGGTCAGTAAAATGCCCTGACCACTGGGTAGGTCAGTTAAACGCCCTGATCACTGGGTAGGTCAGTACAACGCCCTTACCACTGGGTATGTCAGTAAAACGCCCTGACCACTGGGTAGGTCAGTAAAACGCCCTGACCACTGCGTAGGTCAGTAAAACACCCTGACCATTGGGTAGGTCAGTAAAACGCCCTGACCGTTGGGTAGGTCAGTACAACGCCCTGGCCACTGGGTAGGTCAGTACAACGCCCTGACCACTGGGTAGGTCAGTACAACGCCCTGACCACTGGGTAGGTCAGTCAAACGCCCTGACCAATCGGTAGGTCAGTAAAACGCCCTGACCACTGGCTAGGTCAGTAAAACACCCTGACCACTGGGTAGGTCAGTAAAACGCCCTGACCGCTGGGTAGGTCAGTAAAACGCCCTGACCACTGGGTAGGTCAGTAAAACGCTCTGACCACTGGGTATGTCAGTAAAACGCCCTGACCACTGGGTAGGTCAGTTAAACGCCCTGACCACTGGGTATGTCAGTTAAACGCCCTGACCACTGGGTAGGTCAGTAAAACATCCTGACCACTGGTAGGTCAGTACAATGCCCTGACCACTGGGTAGGTCAGTAAAACGCCCTGACCACTGGGTAGGTCAGTAAAACACCCTGACCACTGGGTAGGTCAGTAAAACGCCCTGACCACTGGGTAGGTCAGTAAAACGCTCTGACCACTGGGTAGGTCAGTAAACGCCCTGGCCACTGGGTAGGTCAGTAAAACGTCCTGACCACTGGGTAGGTCAGTAAAACGCCCTGACCGCTGGGTAAGTCAGTAAAACGCCCTGACCACTGGGTAGGTCAGTACAACGCCCTGACCACTGGGTAGGTCAGTCAAGCGCCCTGACCATTAGGTAGGTCAGTAAAACGCCCTGACCACTGGGTAGGTCAGTAAAACGCCCTGACCACTGGGTAGGTTAGTAAAACACCCTGACCACTGGGTATGTCAGTAAAACGCCCAGACCACTGGGTAGGTCAGTAAAACACCCTGACCACTGGGTAGGTAGTAAAACGTCCTGACCACTGGGTAGGTCAGTAAAATATCCTGACCACTGGTAGGTCAGTACAATGCCCTGACCACTGGGTAGGTCAGTAAAACGCCCTGACCACTGGTAGGTCAGTAAAACACCCCTGACCACTGGGTAGGTCAGTAAAACGCCCTGACCACTGGGTAGGTCAGTAAACGCTCTGACCACTGGGTAGGTCAGTAAAACGCCCTGGCCACTGGGTAGGTCAGTAAAACGTCCTGACCACTGGGTAGGTCAGTAAAACGCCCTGACCGCTGGGTAAGTCAGTAAAACGCCCTGACCACTGGGTAGGTCAGTACAACGCCCTGACCACTGGGTAGGTCAGTCAAGCGCCCTGACCACTGGGTAGGTCAGTAAAACGCCCTGACCACTGGTAGGTCAGTAAAACGCCCTGACCACTGGGTAGGTTAGTAAAACACCCTGACCACTGGGTATGTCAGTAAAACGCCCAGACCACTGGGTAGGTCAGTAAAACACCTGACCACTGGGTAGGTCAGTAAAACTCCCTGACCACTGGGTAGGTCAGTAAAACGCCCTGACCACTGGGTAGGTCAGTTAAACGCCCTGACCACTGGGTATGTCAGTTTAACGCACTGACCACTGGGTAGGTCAGTAAAACACCCTGACCACTGGGTAGGTCAGTAAAACTCCTGACCACTGGGAATGTCAGTCAAACTCCCTGACCACTGGGTAGGTCAGTAAAACGCCCTGACCACTGGGTAGGTCAGTAAAACACCCTGACCACTGGGTAGGTCAGTAAAACGCCCTGACCGCTGGGTAGGTCAGTAAAACGCCCTGACCACTGGGTAGGTCAGTACAACGCCCTGACCACTGGGTAGGTCAGTACAACGCCCTGACCACTTGGTAGGTCAGTAAAACACCCTGACCACTGGGTAGGTCAGTAAAACGCCCTGACCACTGGGTATGTCAGTAAAACGCCCTGATCACTGGGTAGGTCAGTACAACGCCCTGACCACTGGGTAGGTCAGTAAAACGCCCTGACCACGGGGTAGGTCAGTAAAACACCCTGACCACTGGGTAGGTCAGTAAAACGTCCTGACCGCTGGGAAGGTCAGTAAAACGCCCTGACCACTGGGTAGGTCAGTAAAACACCCTGACCACTGGGTAGGTCAGTAAAACGTCCTGACCGCTGGGAAGGTCAGTAAAACGCCCTGACCACTGGGTAGGTCAGTAAAACACCCTGACCACTGGGTAGGTCAGTAAAACGCCCTGACCACTGGGTAGGTCAGTAAAACACCCTGACCACTGGGTAGGTCAGTAAAACGCCCTGACCGCTGGATAGGTCAGTAAAACACCCTGACCACTGGGTAAGTCAGTACAATGCCCTGACCACTGGGTAGGTCAGTAAAACGCCCTGACCACTGGGTAGGTCAGTAAAACACCCTGACCACTGGGTAGGTCAGTAAAACGCCCTGACCACTGGTTAGGTCAGTAAAACGCCCTGTCCACTGGGTAGGTCAGTCAAACGCCCTGACCGCTGGGTATGTCGGTAAAACGCCCTGACCACTGGGTAGGTCAGTTAAACGCCCTGACCACTGGGTATGTCAGTAAAACGCCCTGTTCACTGGGTAGGTCAGTCAAACGCCCTGACCACTGGGTAGGTCAGTAAAACGCCCTGACCACTGGTTAGGTCAGTCAACGCCCTGACCACTGGGTAGGTCAGTAAAACACCCTGACCACTGGGTAGGTCAGTAAAATGCCCTGACCACTGGGTAGGTCAGTTAAACGCCCTGATCACTGGGTAGGTCAGTACAACGCCCTTACCACTGGGTATGTCAGTAAAACGCCCTGACCACTGGGTAGGTCAGTAAAACGCCCTGACCACTGCGTAGGTCAGTAAAACACCCTGACCATTGGGTAGGTCAGTAAAACGCCCTGACCGTTGGGTAGGTCAGTACAACGCCCTGGCCACTGGGTAGGTCAGTACAACGCCCTGACCACTGGGTAGGTCAGTACAACGCTCTGACCACTGGGTAGGTCAGTCAAACGCCCTGACCAATGGGTAGGTCAGTAAAACGCCCTGACCACTGGCTAGGTCAGTAAAACACCCTGACCACTGGGTAGGTCAGTAAAACGCCCTGACCGCTGGGTAGGTCAGTAAAACGCCCTGACCACTGGGTAGGTCAGTAAAACGCTCTGACCACTGGGTATGTCAGTAAAACGCCCTGACCACTGGGTAGGTCAGTTAAACGCCCTGACCACTGGGTATGTCAGTTAAACGCCCTGACCACTGGGTAGGTCAGTAAAACGCCCTGACCACTGGGTAGGTCAGTCAAACGCCGTGACCACTGGGTAGGTCAGAAAAACGCCCTGACCACTGGCTTGGTCAGTTAAACGCCCTGACCATGGGCATGTCAGTACAACGCCCTGACCACTTGGTAGGTCAGTAAAACACCCTGACCACTGGGTAGGTCAGTAAAACGCCCTGACCACTGGGTAGGTCAGTAAAACGCCCTGATCACTGGGTAGGTCAGTACAACGCCCTGACCACTGGGTAGGTCAGTAAAACGCCCTGACCACGGGGTAGGTCAGTAAAACGCCCTGACCACTGGGTAGGTCAGTAAAACACCCTGACCACTGGGTAGGTCAGTAAAACGTCCTGACCGCTGGGAAGGTCAGTAAAACGCCCTGACCACTGGGTAGGTCAGTAAAACACCCTGACCACTGGGTAGGTCAGTAAAACGCTCTGACCACTGGGTAGGTCAGTAAAACACCCTGACCACTGGGTAGGTCAGTAAAACACCCTGACCGCTGGATAGGTTAGTAAAACGTCCTGACCACTGGGTAGGTCAGTAAAACACCCTGACCACTGGGTAGGTCAGTACAATGCCCTGACCACTGGGTAGGTCAGTAAAACGCCCTGACCACTGGGTAGGTCAGTAAAACACCCTGACCACTGGGTAGGTCAGTAAAACGCCCTGACCACTGGTTAGGTCAGTAAAACGCCCTGACCACTGGGTATGTCAGTAAAACGCCCTGACCACTGGGTAGGTCAGTTAAACGCCCTGACCACTGGGTATGTCAGTAAAACGCCCTGTCCACTGGGTAGGTCAGTCAAACGCCCTGACCACTGGGTAGGTCAGTAAAACGCCCTGACCACTGGGTAGGTCAGTCAACGCCCTGACCACTGGGTAGGTCAGTAAAATACCCTGACCACTGGGTAGGTCAGTAAAACGCCCTGACCACTGGGTAGGTCAGTTAAACGCCCTGATCACTGGGTAGGTCAGTACAACGCCCTGACCACTGGGTATGTCAGTAAAACGCCCTGATCACTGGGGGGTTAGTAAAACGCCCTGACCACTGCGTAGGTCAGTAAAACACCCTGACCATTGGGTAGGTCAGTAAAACGCCCTGACCGCTGGGTAGGTCAGTTAAACGCCCTGACCACTGGGTAGGTCAGTAAAACTCCCTGACCACTGGGTATGTCAGTCAACCGCCCTGACCACTGGGTAGGTCATTGAAACGCCCTGTCCACTGGGTATGTCAGTACAACTCCCTGACCACTGGGTAGGTCAGTAAAACGCCCTGACCACTGGGTGGGTCAGTAAAACGCCCTGACCACTGGGTAGGTCAGTGCAACGCCCTGACCACTGGGTAGGTCAATCAAACGCCCTGACCGCTGGGTAGGTCAGTAAAACGCCCTGACCACTGGGTAGGTCAGTAAAACGCCCTGACCACTGGGTATGTCAGTAAAACGCCCTGACCACTGGGTAGGTCAGTACAACGCCCTGACCACTGGGTAGGTCAGTAAAACGCCCTGACCACTGGGTAGGTCAGTCAATCGCCCTGACCACTGGGTAGGTCAGTAAAACGCCCTGACCACTGGGTAGGTCAGTCAAACGCCCTGACCACTGAGTAGGTCAGTAAAACGCCCTGACCACTGGGTAGGTCAGTTAAACGCCCTGACCACTGGGTATGGCAGTTAAACGCCCTGACCACTGGGTAGGCCAGTAAAACGCCCTGATCACTGGATAGGTCAGTAAAACACTCTGACCACTGGGTAGGTCAGTAAAACGTCCTGACCATTGGGTAGGTCAGTAAAACCCCCTGACCACTGGGTAGGTCAGTAAAACACCCTGACCACTGGGTAGGTCAGTAAAACGCCCTGACCACTGGGTAGGTCAGTAAAACGCCCTGACCACTGGGTAGGTCAGTAAAACGCCCTGACCACTGGGTAGGTCAGTAAAACGCCCTGACCACTGGGTAGGTCAGTCAATCGATCTGACCACTGGGTAGGTCAGTAAAACGCCCTGACCACTGGGTAGGTCAGTCAAACGCCCTGACCACTGGGTAGGTCAGTAAAACGCCCTGCCCACTGGGTAGGTCAGTTAAACGCCCTGACCATGGGCATGTCAGTTAAACGCCCTGACCACTGGGTAGGCCAGTAAAACGCCCTGACCACTGGATAGGTCAGTAAAACACCCTGACCACTGGGTAGGTCAGTGAAACGTCCTGACCACTGGGTAGGTCAGTAAAACGCCCTGACCACTGGGTAGGTCAGTAAAACACCCTGACCACTGGGTAGGTCAGTAAAACGCCCTGACCACTGGGTAGGTCAGTACAACGCCCTGACCACTGGGTAGGTTAGTACAACGCCCTGACCACTGGGTAGGTCAGTACAACGCCCTGACCACTGGGTAGGTCAGTACAACGCCCTGACCACTTGGTAGGTCAGTAAAACACCCTGACCACTGGGTAGGTCAGTAAAACGCCCTGACCACTGGGTAGGTCAGTAAAACGCCCTGATCACTGGGTAGGTCAGTACAACGCCCTGACCACTGGGTAGGTCAGTAAAACGCCCTGACCACGGGGTAGGTCAGTAAAACACCCTGACCACTGGGTAGGTCAGTAAAACGTCCTGACCGCTGGGAAGGTCAGTAAAACGCCCTGACCACTGGGTAGGTCAGTAAAACACCCTGACCACTGGGTAGGTCAGTAAAACGTCCTGACCGCTGGGAAGGTCAGTAAAACGCCCTGACCACTGGGTAGGTCAGTCAAACTCCCTGACCACTGGGTAGGTCAGTAAAACGCCCTGACCACTGGGTAGGTCAGTAAAACACCCTGACCACTGGGTAGGTCAGTAAAACGCCCTGACCGCTGGATAGGTTAGTAAAACGTCCTGACCACTGGGTAGGTCAGTAAAACATCCTGACCACTGGTAGGTCAGTACAATGCCCTGACCACTGGGTAGGTCAGTAAAACGCCCTGACCACTGGGTAGGTCAGTAAAACACCCTGACCACTGGGTAGGTCAGTAAAACGCCCTGACCACTGGGTAGGTCAGTAAAACGCTCTGACCACTGGGTAGGTCAGTAAAACGCCCTGGCCACTGGGTAGGTCAGTAAAACGCCCTGACCACTGGGTATGTCAGTAAAACGCCCTGACCACTGGGTAGGTCAGTAAACCGCCCTGACCGCTGGGTAAGTCAGTAAAACGCCCTGACCACTGGGTAGGTCAGTACAACGCCCTGACCACTGGGTAGGTCAGTCAAGCGCCCTGACCACTGGGTAGGTCAGTAAAACGCCCTGACCACTGGGTAGGTCAGTAAAACGCCCTGACCACTGGGTAGGTTAGTAAAACACCCTGACCACTGGGTATGTCAGTAAAACGCCCTGACCACTGGGTAGGTCAGTAAAACACCCTGACCACTGGGTAGGTCAGTAAAACTCCCTGACCACTGGGTAGGTCAGTAAAACGCCCTGACCACTGGGTAGGTCAGTTAAACGCCCTGACCACTGGGTATGTCAGTTTAACGCACTGACCACTGGGTAGGTCAGTAAAACACCCTGACCACTGGGTAGGTCAGTAAAACTCCCTGAACACTGGGAATGTCAGTCAAACGCCCTGACCACTGGGTAGGTCAGTAAAACGCCCTGACCACTGGGTAGGTCAGTAAAACACCCTGACCACTGGGTAGGTCAGTAAAACGCCCTGACCGCTGGGTAGGTCAGTAAAACGCCCTGACCACTGGGTAGGTCAGTACAACGCCCTGACCACTGGGTAGGTCAGTACAACGCCCTGACCACTTGGTAGGTCAGTAAAACACCCTGACCACTGGGTAGGTCAGTAAAACGCCCTGACCACTGGGTAGGTCAGTAAAACGCCCTGATCACTGGGTAGGTCAGTACAACGCCCTGACCACTGGGTAGGTCAGTAAAACGCCCTGACCACGGGGTAGGTCAGTAAAACACCCTGACCACTGGGTAGGTCAGTAAAACGTCCTGACCGCTGGGAAGGTCAGTAAAACGCCCTGACCACTGGGTAGGTCAGTAAAACACCCTGACCACTGGGTAGGTCAGTAAAACGTCCTGACCGCTGGGAAGGTCAGTAAAACGCCCTGACCACTGGGTAGGTCAGTAAAACACCCTGACCACTGGGTAGGTCAGTAAAACGCCCTGACCACTGGGTAGGTCAGTAAAACACCCTGACCACTGGGTAGGTCAGTAAAACGCCCTGACCGCTGGATAGGTTAGTAAAACGTCCTGACCACTGGGTAGGTCAGTAAAACACCCTGACCACTGGATAAGTCAGTACAATGCCCTGACCACTGGGTAGGTCAGTAAAACGCCCTGACCACTGGGTAGGTCAGTAAAACACCCTGACCACTGGGTAGGTCAGTAAAACGCCCTGACCACTGGTTAGGTCAGTAAAACGCCCTGACCACTGGGTATGTCAGTAAAACGCCCTGACCACTGGGTAGGTCAGTTAAACGCCCTGACCACTGGGTATGTCAGTAAAACGCCCTGTCCACTGGGTAGGTCAGTCAAACGCCCTGACCACTGGGTAGGTCAGTAAAACGCCCTGACCACTGGTTAGGTCAGTCAACGCCCTGACCACTGGGTAGGTCAGTAAAACACCCTGACCACTGGGTAGGTCAGTAAAATGCCTTGACCACTGGGTAGGTCAGTTAAACGCCCTGATCACTGGGTAGGTCAGTACAACGCCCTTACCACTGGGTATGTCAGTAAAACGCCCTGACCACTGGTAGGTCAGTAAAACGCCCTGAACACTGCGTAGGTCAGTAAAACACCCTGACCATTGGGTAGGTCAGTAAAACGCCCTGACCGTTGGGTAGGTCAGTACAACGCCTGTCCACTGGGTAGGTCAGTACAACGCCCTGACCACTGGGTAGGTCAGTACAACGCCCTGACCACTGGGTAGGTCAGTCAAACGCCCTGACCAATGGGTAGGTCAGTAAAACGCCCTGACCACTGGCTAGGTCAGTAAAACACCCTGACCACTGGGTAGGTCAGTAAAACGCCCTGACCGCTGGGTAGGTCAGTAAAACGCCCTGACCACTGGGTAGGTCAGTAAAACGCTCTGACCACTGGGTATGTCAGTAAAACGCCCTGACCACTGGGTAGGTCAGTAAAACACCCTGACCACTGGGTAGGTCAGTAAAACGCCCTGACCGCTGTGTAGGTCAGTAAAATTTCCCTGACCACTGGTAGGTCAGTAAAACGCCCTGACCACTGGGTATGTCAGTAAAACGCCCTGACCACTGGGTATGTCAGTAAAACGCCCTGACCACTGGGTAGGTCAGTAAAACGCCCTGACCGCTGGGTAGGTCAGTAAAACGCCCTGACCACTGGGTAGGTCAGTAAAACTCCCTGACCGCTGGGTAGGTCAGTAAAACGCTCTGACCACTGGGTAGGTCATTAAAACGCCCTGACCACTGGGTAGGTCAGTAAAACGCCCTGACCACTGGGTAGGTCAGTCAATCGCCCTGACCACTGGGTAGGTCAGTAAAACGCCCTGACCACTGGGTAGGTCAGTAAAACGCCCTGAGCACTGGGTAGGTCAGTCAATCGCCCTGTCCACTGGGTAGGTCAGTAAAACGCCCTGACCACTGGGTAGGTCAGTCAAACGCCCTGACCACTGGGTAGGTCAGTAAAACGCCCTGACCACTGGGTAGGTCAGTTAAACGCCCTGACCACTAGGTATGTCAGTTAAACGCCCTGACCACTGGGTAGGCCAGTAAAACGCACTGACCACTGGATAGGTCAGTAAAACACCCTGACCACTGGGTAGGTCAGTAAAACGTCCTGACCACTGGGTAGGTCAGTAAAACGCCCTGACCACTGGGTAGGTCAGTAAAACACCCTGACCACTGGGTAGGTCAGTAAAACGCCCTGACCACTGGGTAGGTCAGTAAAACGCCCTGACCACTGGGTAGGTCAGTAAAACTCCCTGACCACTGGGTATGTCAGTCAAACGCCCTGACCACTGGGTAGGTCAGTAAAACGCCCTGACCACTGGGTAGGTCAGTACAACGCCCTGGCCACTGGGTAGGTCAGTACAACGCCCTGACCACTGGGTAGGTCAGTACAACGCCCTGACCACTGGGTAGGTCAGTCAAACGCCCTGACCACTGGGTAGGTCAGTAAAACGCCCTGACCACTGGGTAGGTCAGTAAAACACCCTGACCACTGGGTAGGTCAGTAAAACGCCCTGACCGCTGGGTAGGTCAGTGAAGCGCCCTGACCACTGGGTAGGTCAGTAAAACGCCCTGACCACTGGCTTGGTCAGTTAAACGCCCTGACCATGGGCATGTCAGTACAACGCCCTGACCACTTGGTAGGTCAGTAAAACACCCTGACCACTGGGTAGGTCAGTAAAACGCCCTGACCACTGGGTAGGTCAGTAAAACGCCCTGACCACTGGGTATGTAAGTAAAACGCCCTTACCACTGGGTAGGTCAGTAAAACGCCCTGACCACTGGGTAGGTCAGTAAAACGCCCTGACCACTGGGTAGGTCAGTCAATCGCCCAGACCACTGGGTAGGTCAGTAAAACGCCCTGACCACTGGGTAGGTCAGTAAAACGCCCTGACCACTGGGTAGGTCAGTAAAACGCCCTGACCACTGGGTAGGTCAGTCAATCGCCCTGACCACTGGGTAGGTCAGTAAAACGCCCTGACCACTGGGTAGGTCAGTCAAACGCCCTGACCACTGGGTAGGTCAGTAAAACGCCCTGACCACTGGGTAGGTCAGTTAAACGCCCTGACCACTGGGTATGTCAGTTAAACGCCCTGACCACTGGGTAGGCCAGTAAAACACCCTGACCACTGGATAGGTCAGTAAAACACCCTGACCACTGGGTAGGTCAGTAAAACGTCCTGACCACTGGGTAGGTCAGTAAAACGCCCTGACCACTGGGTAGGTCAGTAAAACACCCTGACCACTGGGTAGGTCAGTAAAACGCCCTGACCACTGGGTAGGTCAGTAAAACGCCCTGACCACTGGGTAGGTCAGTAAAACGCCCTGACGACTGGGTAGGTCAGTCAAACGCCGTGACCACTGGGTAGGTCAGTAAAACGCCCTGACCACTGGCTTGGTCAGTTAAACGCCCTGACCATGGGCATGTCAGTACAACGCCCTGACCACTTGGTAGGTCAGTAAAACGTCCTGACCGCTGGGAAGGTCAGTAAAACGCCCTGACCACTGGGTAGGTCAGTAAAACACCCTGACCACTGGGTAGGTCAGTAAAACGCTCTGACCACTGGGTAGGTCAGTAAAACACCCTGACCACTGGGTAGGTCAGTAAAACGCCCTGACCGCTGGATAGGTTAGTAAAACGTCCTGACCACTGGGTAGGTCAGTAAAACACCCTGACCACTGGGTAGGTCAGTACAATGCCCTGACCACTGGGTAGGTCAGTAAAACGCCCTGACCACTGGGTAGGTCAGTAAAACACCCTGACCACTGGGTAGGTCAGTAAAACGCCCTGACCACTGGTTAGGTCAGTAAAACGCCCTGACCACTGGGTATGTCAGTAAAACGCCCTGACCACTGGGTAGGTCAGTTAAACGCCCTGACCACTGGGTATGTCAGTAAAACGCCCTGTCCACTGGGTAGGTCAGTCAAACGCCCTGACCACTGGGTAGGTCAGTAAAACGCCCTGACCACTGGGTAGGTCAGTCAACGCCCTGACCACTGGGTAGGTCAGTAAAATACCCTGACCACTGGGTAGGTCAGTAAAACGCCCTGACCACTGGGTAGGTCAGTTAAACGCCCTGATCACTGGGTAGGTCAGTACAACGCCCTGACCACTGGGTATGTCAGTAAAACGCCCTGACCACTGGGTAGGTCAGTAAAACGCCCTGACCACTGGGTAGGTCAGTAAAACGCCCTGACCACTGGGTAGGTCAGTAAAACGCCCTGACCACTAAGTAGGTCAGTAAAACACCCTGACCACTGGGTAGGTCAGTAAAACGCCCTGACCACTGGGTAGGTCAGTTAAACGCCCTGACCACTGGGTATGTCAGTAAAACGCCCTGATCACTGGGGGGTTAGTAAAACGCCCTGACCACTGCGTAGGTCAGTAAAACACCCTGACCATTGGGTAGGTCAGTAAAACGCCCTGACCGCTGGGTAGGTCAGTTAAACGCCCTGACCACTGGGTAGGTCAGTAAAACTCCCTGACCACTGGGTATGTCAGTCAACCGCCCTGACCACTGGGTAGGTCATTGAAACGCCCTGTCCACTGGGTAGGTCAGTACAACGCCCTGACCACTGGGTAGGTCAGTAAAACGCCCTGACCACTGGGTGGGTCAGTAAAACGCCCTGACCACTGGGTAGGTCAGTGCAACGCCCTGACCACTGGGTAGGTCAATCAAACGCCCTGACCGCTGGGTAGGTCAGTAAAACGCCCTGACCACTGGGTAGGTCAGTAAAACGCCCTGACCACTGGGTATGTCAGTAAAACGCCCTGACCACTGGGTAGGTCAGTACAACGCCCTGACCACTGGGTAGGTCAGTAAAACGCCTTGACCACTGGGTAGGTCAGTCAATCGCCCTGACCACTGGGTAGGTCAGTAAAACGCCCTGACCACTGGGTAGGTCAGTCAAACGCCCTGACCACTGAGTAGGTCAGTAAAACGCCCTGACCACTGGGTAGGTCAGTTAAACGCCCTGACCACTGGGTATGGCAGTTAAACGCCCTGACCACTGGGTAGGCCAGTAAAACGCCCTGATCACTGGATAGGTCAGTAAAACACTCTGACCACTAGGTAGGTCAGTAAAACGTCCTGACCATTGGGTAGGTCAGTAAAACCCCCTGACCACTGGGTAGGTCAGTAAAACACCCTGACCACTGGGTAGGTCAGTAAAACGCCCTGACCACTGGGTAGGTCAGTAAAACGCCCTGACCACTGGGTAGGTCAGTAAAACGCCCTGACCACTGGGTAGGTCAGTAAAACGCCCTGACCACTGGGTAGGTCAGTCAATCGATCTGACCACTGGGTAGGTCAGTAAAACGCCCTGACCACTGGGTAGGTCAGTCAAACGCCCTGACCACTGGGTAGGTCAGTAAAACGCCCTGCCCACTGGGTAGGTCAGTTAAACGCCCTGACCATGGGCATGTCAGTTAAACGCCCTGACCACTGGGTAGGCCAGTAAAACGCCCTGACCACTGGATAGGTCAGTAAAACACCCTGACCACTGGGTAGGTCAGTGAAACGTCCTGACCACTGGGTAGGTCAGTAAAACGCCCTGACCACTGGGTAGGTCAGTAAAACACCCTGACCACTGGGTAGGTCAGTAAAACGCCCTGACCACTGGGTAGGTCAGTACAACGCCCTGACCACTGGGTAGGTTATTACAACGCCCTGACCACTGGGTAGGTCAGTACAACGCCCTGATCACTGGGTAGGTCAGTACAACGCCCTGACCACTTGGTAGGTCAGTAAAACACCCTGACCACTGGGTAGGTCAGTAAAACGCCCTGACCACTGGGTAGGTCAGTAAAACGCCCTGATCACTGGGTAGGTCAGTACAACGCCCTGACCGCTGGGTAGGTCAGTAAAACGCCCTGACCACGGGGTAGGTCAGTAAAACACCCTGACCACTGGGTAGGTCAGTAAAACGTCCTGACCGCTGGGAAGGTCAGTAAAACGCCCTGACCACTGGGTAGGTCAGTCAAACACCCGGACCACTGGGTAGGTCAGTAAAACGCCCTGACCACTGGGTAGGTCAGTAAAACACCCTGACCACTGGGTAGGTCAGTAAAACGCCCTGACCGCTGGATAGGTTAGTAAAACGTCCTGACCACTGGGTAGGTCAGTAAAACATCCTGACCACTGGTAGGTCAGTACAATGCCCTGACCACTGGGTAGGTCAGTAAAACGCCCTGACCACTGGGTAGGTCAGTAAAACACCCTGACCACTGGGTAGGTCAGTAAAACGCCCTGACCACTGGGTAGGTCAGTAAAACGCTCTGACCACTGGGTAGGTCAGTAAAACGCCCTGGCCACTGGGTAGGTCAGTAAAACGTCCTGACCACTGGGTAGGTCAGTAAAGCGCCCTGACCGCTGGGTAAGTCAGTAAAACGCCCTGACCACTGGGTAGGTCAGTACAACACCCTGACCACTGGGTAGGTCAGTCAAGCGCCCTGACCACTGGGTAGGTCAGTAAAACGCCCTGACCACTGGGTAGGTCAGTAAAACGCCCTGACCACTGGGTAGGTCAGTACAACGCACTGACCACTGGGTAGGTCAGTAAAACGCCCTGACCACTGGGTAGGTCAGTTAAACGCCCTGACCACTGGGTATGTCAGTAAAACGCCCTGACCACTGGGTATGTCAGTAAAACGCCCTAACCACTGGGTGAGTCAGTACAACGCCCTGACCACTGGGTAGGTCAGTAAAACGCCCTGACCACTGGGTAGGTCAGTAAAACGCCCTGCCCACTGGGTAGGTCAGTCAAACGCCCTGACCACTGGGTAGGTCAGTAAAACGCCCTGACCACTAGGTAGGTCAGTAAAACGCCCTGACCACTGGGTATGTCAGTAAAACGCCCTGACCACTGGAAGGGTCAGTCAAACGCCCTGACCACTGGGTAGGTCAGTCAAACGCCCTGATCACTGGGTAGGTCAGTAAAACACCCTGACCACTGGGTAGGTCAGTAAAACGCCCTGCCCACTGGGTAGGTCAGTTAAACGTCCTGATCACTGGGTAGGTCAGTACAACGCCCTGACCACTGGGTATGTCAGTAAAACGCCCTGACCACTGGGTAGGTCAGTAAAACGTCCTGACCACTGGGTTGGTTCAGTAAAACGCCCTGACCACTGGGTATGTCAGTAAAACGCCCTGACCACTGGGTAGGTCAGTAAAACGCCCTGACCACTGGGTATGTCAGTAAAACGCCCTGACCACTGGGTAGGTCAGGCAAACGCCCTTGTTGGATCGGGATCCGAGCGGACTATTTTTAAGTTTTTAAGCGTTATTTATAATGTGAAAGAGCACATGCATCTTCCCTTTTTAAACAGGACTTGACAGGGACGGCGACCCCGGTAGGTGTCATTCGCCGGCCGCAGGCGGTCACGTGACTGGGCGGGTCAGTCGGGGCCGGCCGGGCGCGAAGCCGGTGAGTCGCGGCCGCAAGTTGCGCAACCACCGTCGCCACCACCACCTCCGCCACCGCCACCACCGCCGCCATCGCCGCCACCGCCGCCACCGCCGCCACCGCCACCGCCACCGCCACCGCCACCGCCGCCGCCGCCGCCACCATAGACCACTCTCAGGGAAGACAGGGTTGTGTGTCGGCACGCGTTGCTACTAAAACCAAGAAAGTAGAATTTCGGAATCTTAATACCATATTTTACGACATTGACATTTTTGTGTGCAAATTTTCACCTACATAAACCGAGTAGTTGAAAAGAAATAAGACTCTGAAAACCATAGCTACGGTCAGGCCGCCCATACGTAAATGTTTTTTCCCTAGTTGATGGGAAGACTTCGCGTCCGCTCGGTAATAAGACGTCCCAACTGCAGCGGAGCGGCGGATCGCCCGCAGCTGCTCTCCCGGCACGGCGCCGGTTACTATTTTAAAGGGTTGACTGGTGAACGGCTGAACCAGATTCTAGTTTTATCTGTTAAGATTCGGTGTCTAATTGTCTCTTTTTTTCCATACCATTGTGACCCAGGCATCGAAAAAACATTTGTGTTATGTACTTAACGAAGTGCGAATCTAAATGTGTGTGGGGTTGTCAATTATTTTGGCTTTGTAAAGCTATCCACAGGATGAATGGTGCATAATCATTCGGCCATCTCGCTTTGGATAATTCAGAACTTCCAGTTTCCAAGCGAAGTTTGAGTAATTTTACATCCTTCCTGTCTTTTTGTTGGCTACCAAATGAAACCGATCTTACATTTGGATAATCGAACAATCCAAAGTTGTCCCATGTTTTATTCATTCCCGAAACCTCATCGGAGGACGGCTGTCTCCGTCGATAGCCTGCCACTGAATATCAAATTAACCACAGAATGGAACACAAATAGCGTGCAGTGCTGCCTGGCCCGGCCGGCAGTGCTAATTTCAGATGGGCGGCCGGCCGGCACAGCCGTCCCTGGATTACGGCGGCATCCGAGCCGTTATTTCGTTATTGCCATATTAGGCCGACAGAGGGCGCACGTAGGCCGTGGCGAAGTTTAGTTCCGACTAGGCCTGACAATCCCCGCGTGACGTCACCACGAGGCCGCCCGAGGGAATGTATATGTTAAAGCTACGGAAGTCGAGGAGTTTTTCATATTGAACTTCGAATACTTCCGAATACTATTTACTTGAAAAAATGCATGTTAACCTGCTCGCTACTGCTTCTTCTATCCAGATCTGGGGTCGATATATGCATAACGGGTCATCTACTTCAATGGTAAGACGTTTACCAGCATCATGTAAGCCAGCCTACATGGTACCAAAAGCAGCCATTAAGGGCGGCTTTTGGTACCATGTAGTACGATTATCACCCCAAATGGCATGAGCCACTTCGGAATGTACGGTTTGGAGTATGGTTTAGTTTAAACTCGACGGATGGATGAATTACATAGTTGATATAGATAAGATAATTATGTAGGGTAGCGTTTTGTTAGGTTAAGAAAATATGATTTGAATTCGACGAATATATTAACCCTCGCCCTGGTTGGGAGGGGGTCATTTCGACCCCATCCTGAACTCTTTCGAGAATAGCAGGAAAACTGCGACGCGTAGTACCGCAAAATTTTGGCACAGCCATTCTGGCATCAATTACCCACATTGGGTTAACATTTTGACCTCACGTCATCTTAGGTCAGGTTACCAGGTCCCGTCAAGTGACCTTACCTCCAAAAATGTTTGAGGTCGTGCCAAAGCCACAGTATTTGCCCGATATATTTGGAAATTGCAGTATTGCATACGGGCATACGGACGTATCCTTCCCGTTGCGACTCTCGGACTTGGAAGTTGGGCCTCAGGTACTTGAGGACCACCAGCCGCCACTGGTTACAACCTCTTCGCTTTACGCAATCTCGAAAATTCATGACCAGCATCAGACATTGTGACTGTTTACTACATATATTCGAGCACATATGACAAGCAAATAGTGCCGAACTTCCCCACACACGTATTACATTCCATTGCATTACTTGAGCACATCCTGCAACACATTCCTTCGAAATCATGGCACATACCCACTACCCAGAGACAACAAGCAGCAGAAAGCTGAAACTGGCAAAGATACTGACTACATGTCGCGCCAACAGAGTGCACTACAAAATAACGAAAAAGCACGTTATCTACGCGGCCTGGGAGAAACGAGATAGAACACATAAGATACACAGCGTAAGCAATTACAAGCTAAATCAAACTAAAAATCAAACTTTTAGTCTGGCCATAAGAATAAAACTGCGTACAATATATGTATTTCGGAAGTGAAATGCTTCTACAAGCAGCAAATGACACTATGTTTACATGTTGGGAGGACGGCTTCGCTATTCAGGGGTGGTAAAGTGTGCTGTCCTTATGGATAAGGTCGGGGACAAAATGTTTTTACCCTTAACCCTATTTGTAACTGGTGGGGGGGGGGGGCGGATTCCGCCCCCCCCCCCCCCCCCCCTCATGTTTTTCGCAGATATCTCCAGAACGGCTGGAAGCAGGCCCATGCAATTTTGGGACTTTTCCTAGAATTGAATTTCGCATTTGGAGTCGTAATTTTGAGTTCTTAACCTGAACAGAGGCGGTTCCAGGGCACGGTTTTGGGAGGGTTCGGCGGCGATATTTGTCGATAATACGGAAATGCGATCTTCACACGGTTTCTTCCTGACTGCCTCAACTATGAAGGAGTTACATCGGTTTACGGTGATTGCAACAAGTGCAAATTAGTTGATGTTAATGAAATACCATACAAATTGCATGGCAGAGGCGGTTTCAGGGGCTTGAAAGGGGGGGGGGGGGTCCAGGAAGTATTAAATGCTTGGCGGGAAGCCAATAGAGCAATGTAAGGAGCATTTATAGCTATCAAGATGTAAAAGATAGCTTCTCCTTCTATTATTTGTATAATGTATCACATATAGAGTTTTATGGGCGTGTTCAGGCACATGAAAAGGGTGTGACTGGCATGGTGATGACGATATGCCAGCGATTACGGCGCAATAGACGGTTAACTTATAATGATATATGCAGATATAAGGCCAGGAGAGGGAATACAATCATTTTTTTTTGCAGAGGCGCGCTCAGGAATGGAAGAAAGGGGGTCATATTATTGCAAGGAAACTAAGATGCATGGGCCTGCAATGACATAACATACTGCAGTTTTCGGATGAAACACGCACCACAGGGTACTCTACGAACGTCTATGAGATAATAGGCGAGTCCAGGTAGGGTAAAAAGGGGGGGGGTAAGCAATGTGAATTGAAGTTGTAAGTGAAATAGTCACAGTTGACTAGTTAATATCATAATAGCGGATAATATACTTATCAATAAGTCTTGCGCCTCCCCAGTTTGGATCCTGGATGCGCCTACGATGAAGTACAATGTGCAAAAAGGAAGTATCTTCGATCATAAATGTATTTATAGTTCTGGATAGCAACATGCCTGCGGTTAATATTTTTTCCTATTTGACTTCCCTTTTTCACTAACCTTGTACCGCCTATGCCAAAAATATGATTTATAACTGTTTTGCCTAATGTCACATTAACATACCATTTCATTTATTAAAAAAGTATTAAAATAGTTTTATTCCGCATTTACTTCACCCCCATATTGAGTGACCTGCACACGCCTATAATTTTTGAATTTTCAAAAGTGATCGCCAAATATCAATCTCCAATTCAATCTCTTTCAATTGCTATTGGTTGTGTTAAAATCAGTTGATAAACATGACAGCTGTGTTGGATCACATATACCACTAAAATGTGTAGTTTTTGCCCCCCCCCCCCCCTGTTGCCCCCCTATCAAAAATGTCGATTTGTTCTAATTTTTTAGAAATGTAGATCGTGATGAGGGGAACCAAACGCCGTTTCATTTTTGAAAATCGGACGGGTAGATCTCGAGATCTCCGGGGGGGGCGGAATCCGCCCCCCCCCCCACCTTTTACAAATATGGGTAGCCAGGAGCCTGTTACAAATAGGGTTAAAGTACTCGGGGGTCAAAATGCCAGCAAAAATCATTACTATGTCATTCCTGTGAAATTTTACCAAGCGATCATGTTCTTAGAAATACTTATCGTCAAAACCACTTCAGAGGCCTATTTCACAAAGAAGTTAGTAATTACACATGTTTGCGATTACAAACGCAAGAAAATATTGCAAACCTGACAAAAAGACATTTCACAAACATTCGCCACCTCTGAATTACCGATTGTTAAGAAAATTGTAAACACAAATGTTAGTACAGCAGAAAGCTTGAAATCAAGAACGTTTGTATTAAACTTGATGCTAATGACAAATAATTTGATTGTTAACAAATTAATTTAACAAATATTACATTGTGGTTTATTTTTTTATTAAATATAAAATTAGTTATAGGGAGAATCATCTTTTAATTAACATTTCATCGGAATGCAAACTCTGATCGTAAAAATACATCTTGGTAAGCAGTTAGAGTAAACAGAATTTGACCATTCACCAGGAGGCGGAGCATAACAACAGAACTACTCTTAAAAGAAAGATCGTTGAATTTCTTTACCATTTGTTCACCTAACCTAGCCGATTTCCTACGTCGTAAAGGGTGAAGGTTCACTGACATTGCACAAGACATCGTTGATCGCTGCAATTCTATCGCCATGCGGTTCTCCGCACAAAGGCGCCCCTCACAGCGCAATCGGTAATTGGTGCACTGGGACTTCAAAGCTGGAGATCCCTTTTCGAATCTCTCGGGAAATAACTTTTTTGGAGGGCAGCTATACCTATGCATAACTAAACCATTACCCTAACAACTTCGGTAACGTAACAACCTCACCAAGAAAATAACCCGAACAGTAGAGGTGCCACTTTTCTACCCGCTTACCCTCGAGACGTGGGTAGTTACTACCCACGTGGGTAGTAACTACCCACCAACACCCACGTGGGTAGCGCTTTCATACCAGCAATATCATTCAAGTTTATTGCATGAATTTGCATAATTTACAGGTTTTTGCTTTAATTTTCTTCAATCCCAAAATAGTACAATTTATGTTGAGGGTAGCTGTGGGTAGTTGACAGCTTAATTGAGCACGTGGGTAGTGGCGGGTAGTTGAACAGTGTTTGCGGCGCGGCGCCGGTGGTCTCAGGCCTGACAAATGACAGCTCTACTGAACAGTCAAACAATGTCAACTGTCAATGCAGTTTCTGAAATTCAGAACCCCTGACCCACTGGAATTACAAGTTTGTAATTGCAAACATTTCCTCACTTCCGTCAACCTTTGAGAAATAGAACATGTGCAATTGCAAACATTTTTACAAACAATATCTTTGTAAAGTAGTTTGTAAATAGTAAATTGAGATTTACTGCCCTGTGGTTTGTGAAATCCAAACTACAAACATGTGTACACATCATTTGTAATTACAAAGAAATTCTTTGTAATTACAAACTTTTTTGCTTTGTGAAATAGGCTACAGATGTATTATTAACCCGCGCGGCGCTGGGGTCTCCATCCGAACGTCCGGTGCTGGGGGGTAAATTTTACCCCCCCCCCCCTTCGTATCTTCCGAACCAATAACCGCAGCGAAACGCGCAAGGCGGCGTTCGAAAGCTCTGAGTGACAATAATCTAACGCATACCCTAAATTATTAACATAAGGTCACATGTCAGGTCACGGTCAGGTCAAGTGTCGAAATTTAAGTATTTGGGTTTTTGGGCTATACTTTCCATCCAAAGCCTTATATTGCAACTGTTATCTCACAAAGTGCTCCCAAATGCTAATGCATCTCCCACATAAGTAAAAGTTAAATTGTAAGCAAAGGTCAAGGTCAAGGTCAGGTCACAAAAGGTCACAGGTCTACGAAAGCCATACGACACATGTTGCATGGGTTATTTTACACGTATAATTCGATAGAAGCAGCCATTTTCACAGCCTGACACCATATAATGGTCATCAGGTCAAGGTCAGGTCACAATAAAGTCAAAATTCGAAATTAATTAATATAAATAAAGATTGCATGTTTCTAGACTAGTTTTGTCGGATAAATACAGAGGTGGCATTTATTTGTCTGTATCTGGTCAGTAAAAGCCGAAAAACGCAATTTAAAAAAGTGACATCATGAGTTACTTATTCTTAGAGAGCCATACGTCAGTCAAAAATAAATATATTGCTTTTAAATTTGGTTTGAGCATCGTTCATACTCGGTTCTCTAATATATCATCCGTTCTTTGTTGTTGCAAATCTTCAAAAAAAACTTGTGGAAATTCTTCCCCACAATTTATTTTCCATTTTTGGGGTCAAAAACCCAAAAGTTTGAAATTCCGAGATAACCATTTGAAAGACAATGTTATTTCCTTTCTTCTGACGTCTATTATTTGCAATTTGCATCAACATGCTATTTTCTACGATTTTTAAAACATCTAACGTTTTTTTCCACCAAAAATGGCATGATATGTCGTCACTAAAACGTCATTATCTCCCAAAAAAAATCACGAATTTACCACACAAAAAAAGGAAGATGTAGAATTGATGCACCATAAGGTACCGTAAGTCTAATTTCGCTATCTGTCATAGTTTTCAAGTTATTGAGAAAATCCGGGAGGGGGAGGTAAAATTTACCCCCCATCGCAGCGCGGGTTAACTCAATCATCATATTCATCACGTCAGTATGTATGCACATTTGTATATATTTGTGTAATTAGCAGTTGCGTTTCAGCTCTTGATTGCCAATACTCCATAATAATTATATAATAAAATAATAAAATAATAAAAACAAAAATCGGCCGAAAAAAAAAACAATCCGGACGATAGATTCAACACGTGGGGTCACCGAACCAAAAATACACATGGGTCTTCAAGAAAGGCCTATAATAACATCATCCAGAAGGAATAGGGCTGATATCATGCGTATCTTCAGAATAGGAAGCATTTGAATATTTCCCCATTGACTTATAATGGAGAGGTCCGAAATTGACCCGACGTTAGGTTGCCGATATACAAAATCCGAGATAAACGAATTGTAGGTACCATTACCCTTATGCAATCCTGTAAGTACGAAATCGATCGGCCAAAAACTGTGGCTGTGGTACAACCGCACACTTTTTGGAGGTGGAGTCACGTGACTTGGCCTGGTGACCTGACCTGAGATGACCCGTAGTCAAGCATTTTAGAATATGTGGACAATTGATGCCTTAACAGTTGTGCCAAGAACGGCGGCGCTGCGCGCCGCTGTTTTTTCGCTATCCTTGAACAACCTTAGGGGGCGTCTAAACGCCCCCCCCCCCGGCACGGCGCGGGAAATCAGGACAATAGATTCCCCGGGGCCGGGGCCGGGTACTAGTGAATTTTCAATGGAGATCCATCGTCAGGACAATGGATTTGATTGTGTTGGGACCCCACCCTCTAACTCGAAAACTAAAAGAGCTAGAAAGACGCGGAAAAAAACGTTCAAAAACTCTCAAAAAGCGCATTCGAGGATTTTCAGAAATGTTTTATTTAAGTCAATATTGATGTCACCAGAGGTCATCAAAGTTCAGATTTGCAAGTTTTATGACTTCGCTCCAGAAACCCCCATATATCACAGGAACTATGATAGCTAGGAACAAACGAAAACCAAACAATGGAAATCTCTTGAAAAACGAAATCGCTAAGGTGTCCTTGAATTTGAGCTGAGGTCAATAGTTTAGGCTCCAGAGCTCATCAAATGTCAAAAAGGCTATTTTAAAAACAAGTTAACAAGAATAGCTTTTAACCTAACAACTAGGCAATAATTGTGACGCCAACGTGCTTGTCTCATCATGGCTCTTCCACTCATATTAATGTTGACCAGGTCAGGTCAACCTACAAATGTGACCTCAGGTCCAGGTCAAGGGGTGGTAACCCAAGTAGGTCATGTTGCATATTGGAAGACGTGCCGCGACGAGATAAACAAACACATTGGTGCTGGTTTCACTTCTCTGTCGTCAATATGTCGAGAGTTATTGACATTAAGAAAATGGATCATGTTGTTATAGGACATTCTTGGTGACCTAGGTTGCCATTTTTGCTCAGTGACCCATACAGGGTCAGCCGAGGTCATCCGAGGTCACCAACAAGGTGACCTCGGAGGATGTCGGCTGACCCTGTAGGGGTACTGAACAAAAATGGCAACCTAGGTCACCAAGAATGTCCTATAATAGCCGTTTTCACGAAGAATTTTGCGTTTGGGGCGTTTGGGGCGTTTGGGGCGTTTGGGGCGATTGGGGCGATTGGGACGATTGGGGCGTTTTGTGTAAATGGGTATATAACTCGTAAGAACACGGCTTTTCCCGGTGATTTTTGACATCAATCGCAACTTCATGAATTAATGCATTTTTCTGGAAATTCCATTGTAATGATAACACCATAGTTTACTTAAAATTAAAAATGTCATCTTAAACTAGCTCTGGTGATGCCAGATGGCTGTGGTGGATTGGGGCGTTTGGTGAGACTCCATCTTGCTTGAATCCCGGATGTGCGGGGTTCGGGAAATGGTCATATTTTGCAACGACATGGTTTTCAGGAATAATAGCTTATTTCAATGAAAACTAGATGAATTAGTCCATTCATATTCTCAGTCATATTTACTTTTGATAACAAGGATTAATTATAATTAGCGATTTCGTTTTGATCATTTGTTGTAAGATGACGAGAATGCTGGCTCCGGCTCTGCGCTGGCTCCGCGCAGGCGCCGCCGCCCGGTAACCATGGCGACCACGTGGCTCCGGCGCCAGCCGGCCCGTCACCATGGCGAGGAGCCAGCCGGTCGCCTGACGTCACGTTGCGCATGTGCAGAGCCGTAGTCTGCGCCCAGCCATGCCGTCCGTTCGATCTAGAGCAGCCATTTTTGAGTTTTCAGTACCAGTGGCTGCAGAAAGGCCGCACGTTTCATGGGTTTATAAGTGCTTTTTCTGAGGTTCTTTCAGCTTTTATGAGATTCATCAATTAATCAATTGATCAAATCAAGAACATTTGGTGTGATTCGTTGCTTAAATAAATGAGTAAGGATTGTTCCGGTTTTCGCAAACCGACGAAGTTACCGCTCTAAATTGGA
>JAXIVJ010010260.1:0-47902 GCA_036785665.1 Chirona hameri
GAGGGGTGTCTACCCCTCCCTCCCCTCCCCCCCCCCCCCCCCCCCCCCCCGGCACGGCGCGGGTTAAAGGAAAGCAATGGCATTCAGCAACTTAACCCTCGCCCTACGGGAGTTTTTTTTTTCACCTTCGCCCTACTAAGGTCCTAAAAGACCTGTTAACTTCCAAACCAAGCAACATAGAGCAACGCGGTAAGACCAACATGTTGCCTGTAATGTTTGGAATCTAGCGGTATGCAATTTTTAGGTTTCAAGTCAACAAGTGACCTTCTAGGTTAAGTGAATGACCTCGATCGACCACGTCCAGAACAGCGATTTTGCTCTGTCAGAAAACCTCAAAATGAGAAATGTATAAATGTAAATAAAAAGCATGTTCCGGAACGATTTCGTTGGAACGTTTTTGCTGCTTTCGTACGTGTTGTTGGCACGGTTTGTCCTCGTATATTTTGACAATGCAAGGGGCGGGCCGATGGGGCCGCATTTGAAGTGTTGGTACGTGATCCGTTGGAACGTTTTTTCTTCTTTCGTTGGAACGTTTTTTCTTTTCTTCAGTGTTCGTACGTGTTGTTGGAACGTTTTATATCCGTATTTTTGACAATTTCAAGGGGCAGGGACGCGCAAATACATTGTTAAACTTATTTACGACTTATCTACGAGATGGTGTGGGGGTCCGGGGGTGGAGACAGCCCCCCCCCCCCCCCCCCCCCCCCCGGTAGGTCACAGCGCAGGGAGTGAATGCGAGCGGGGCGTTCTAAACGTGGGTCCCTGTGGCCGTGATTGGTGTAAAGTTTAGGTCAGGTTCGATTGTGTTTATAACAATTTTGTAATTACAATTGTGTAATCACAATTTGTTTTAAAAAATCTCCAATATTGTAATAACATCGAACCCAGCGAAAATTAGCCTGCCTACACATTGTTGTTTATCATGAAGGCATATAATGTTTATCACTCTATCTTTGCGAATATGTACCAAACTTCTATGAACAAATCAACTCTCATTTGAAAAAGTGCATTGAAATCGGCAGTTTAACTTGGCCCCGGACGGCGAACTATTTAGTGTTCACGACTTATTAAAAAGCAAATCCCATCAATTTCAACAAACAGGTATTTAATATATTACAGTGCACACATGAAACATTTATCTAAACCGTTTACTCATAATCAATGAGTAAACGTTTCAGAAAACCGTGATGCATTCTGCGGATTTACTTGGCCAAGGATGGCGACGTATTTAGTGTATGCGATTTGTTTCATTGACCGATCAGGGAGGTTGTCACGCCTCTTAGAGAACTTACTTCATTGCTGGCACTATGACTTGTTTGCAAATAACATTCAAAAAAGATATAGTGATGGGAGTATACTGTTCGTCACCATATGCTAGTACATATTTTGTAATTTCCCATAATTTAATTGTGCAATATAAAATGTTGTTATTTCACTTTTAAATGGAGGCACGATCAATTTGAAACCACATATGTGCAGGGGCGGATCCAGCGGGGGGGGAGGGGTCATGCCCCCCCCCCCCCCCCCCCCCCAAAGAAAGGTCCTGATACTAAGTTTTTGCCCCTCCCCCCCCCCCCAACGGTCGACGTACAGTTGTAAAAATTGCCTTTGCAGCAGTCAAAATCCAGCTATCCACAGTGAAAACTTGCAAATTTCTCGACGCTTCGCGGCATGACACAATACGCCGCAATTGCTTATACAAATTTGAAAATGGGAAAATAAATTAATTAAGTGTCTGGCAGTCTCTCCTTGGCGGTACCTAATTGCTAGCCCCAGGGTCCATTCCCTTCATAAAATATTAACTTTCAAGCGGGATACATGTTTAGCTAGTCTGCAGAGTTCCGAAAAAAGGCGACGCGAACACAAAGACGCGGACATCGGCACCTGGAAGCTGCTCCATCGGTGCCCAACTTGCTGGACCGAAGAGCTATTAGTGAGACCAGGCAGGACTATCTCCCCATGCCCATCTCGCCCCAGGCTCCTCCAGATCCGCAGGGACCAGTTATGTGCGAGAAGTCGTTCTGCTTTCGGAAAATGAGGAAAAGCAAATATGTGCGGAATTATGTGCGGTATATATATATATATATATATATATATATATATATATATATATATATATATATATATATATATATATATATATATATATATATATATAATATATATATATATATATATATATATATATATATATAATATATATATTATATATATATATATATATATATATATAAATATATATAATATATATATATATCCTATATATATATATATATATATATATATATATATATATATATATATATATATATATATATATATATATATTTATATTATATATATATATATATATATATATATATATATATATATATATATATATATATATATAATATATATATATATATATAGATATATATGTATATATATATATATATATATATATATATATATATATATATATATATATATAATATATATATATATAAATATGTGTTATTATTAATTATGTGCGGAAAAGTCTTGCTGCTTTGAAACAATTTGCACTGTTACCAGTTGTTTGTTACAGTTCGGTACATATGTATACAGTTATTATTTGTATTATCATATGTACTATTGAGTGCTGACTGCCACCGGTCATCGTAATTTACTATCGGAAGAATACGTATATTAAAACTACCTTAATTTCAATATTTTTAATTATACCGAGATGTGCAACCAGGAGAGTTACCTGAGTCTGGTTTCCAATATGAAAATTTCGTTTTCCCCGATCTAAAATTAAAATTTCACGCCGCTTCGCGGCGTCACATCGGTGGCCATCGTCATAAATAACGAAGCCAGCATCATCGTCTTCGCTTGGTTGTAGCGGTGAATTGAATGAATGACATGTTTAGCTTCTTATTCTCTACAAGGCCCGCCGCCTATATTTCTGGGTTTTACAGGCAAACCCGTAAACATTTTGCAGTACCTACTATAACAAAACAACAAGTAAAAATAACAAGTACCTACTATAACATGGAAGTCCCACATTAAAAATGCTGCAAAGGCTTAAATACACGCATAAAAAATGGGTAATTTTCTTTCGTCTTTTTAGCCGACTCCCCCACTCAAAATTATCGACGACGCCCCTGGGTACAGCTGGCAATTGACATAGTTTTGCGCAGTGAAGGCAATGTCGGAACAAAGGAAACTGCAAGGTGACATCTTTTCTTTTCGATATCCCATAAGGTCGAAAAGCTAAAAAAATAGAAATCGTGTAGTTTCGAAATAAAGTGTGCCAAATCTGGGAATAAATTCGAAATTGCGCGTAGGTAAAGTCCGCTAAAAATGGTTTGTCCCCCCCCCAAAAAAAAACGGCCGGCTGGATCCGCCCTTGTACATGTGTCACAGAAAAATGCAGGTAAATAAATCAAAAGGTGAATATTTCACTTTAATACATTATTTGTATGTAGTTTGCCCCAGGGAAGCGCCATTTACTTTGTACATCTCCATTCAGCTGAACGTTCCCAAAACTATGCATACTAGGATATAACCACGGTAAAACTATTGAATATGTTACTTATTATTGGGACACAGTCAATGCACACGTGTGCTCACGTACCGTTTCATATTTCAAAACCTGTTTTAGCTTTACCAGAGAGCGGCCCGCTCGGTCATCGCCCAAAAAGGCGTTTGACTGGTATAATATTGTGGCCTAAAACCGAGGAGATATCATTTAGCGTCTTTGTTTGGGGGGGCGCTTGGCTCGAGGGGCGCCCTGGGTTTATTTGCCCCCCATCCGAAAATACCTTCCGCCGCCACTGAAATTAGGGTCCAAGTGGTCTACCGCTCACAGTACACGTATTCAAATTATGATGTTGAAATGGTGCGGTTGTCTTGTCCTTGCCCTGAAAAGACGATGTATTTATTTAGTGTCGAAAGGGCAACGACTATGCTGTGTCGCTCTCCTTTCAGTTTCGCCACTGAACAATTTGGGGGTGTCATCAGTCACAAATTCAAGATGAACAAATAAATTTCATGGCGCAAGCACCTCAAAACACCAACCCTACCAATATGTCTTCATAAAAAAACTGGAATTCGTGAGGCACGGACGATTTAACTTTCATACGGAGAACTTGTGTAGCGTCTGTCCGAGCCACTACAGTGTTCCTCGCCTATATTATGTGTATCGTTCGTTTTGATATGTGTAGCGGGGTACATCTTCTCCGCATGTTCCAATGCACCGGGCCTGACTCCTCTGACAAAACATTCCGAGCCGGCCGGCGGCAGACGCCCCCTCTCCTCGCATCCAACCCAGACATGCAAAAACTCGGGTCCGAAGCCCGAGACTGCAAGTCTAGTAACTACAGTCATCACAGCCATCGCCAGAGCAGCTGAGTAAGCGAGACGACGGCGGGGAGCAACGCTAGCTGGGTGTACGCCCCTCAGGTACACCCATTACGGTACCAGTCCCATTTGCGTACCGGCCCCAGTACCGTCCCTACCGGCGCTGCCACATCACCCCGCCCCTCCCCTCTATGTCCTATGAGTCAGCACAGCCAGGGCGGCCGCCCAAAGGCAGAGGGACAGCTGTGTAGAACTGTAGCACGCCAACAAAGAGACGGGTTTGAAGTAAGGGAAGAATCGTTGTTGAGAAGAAATGCGGATGATAAACCGACACTATTGATGCGAAGTGATAGAAAATCGCAGTCAATTATTACGGAACAAATGACGTGTACGATATACGCGGAGTAAGACGTAAAATCAGAAGTATTGTCTAAAAAGAAGAATTGATATTATCACAAGGGCGAAGAGCTAATTGCAAGTAAGGATAAAATTAGAAATACGATCAACGCCTGCATATATATATATATATATATATATATATATATATATATATATATATATATATATATATATATATATATATATATATATATATATATATGTATATGTATGTATATATATATATATATATATATATATATATATATATATATATATATATATATATATATATATATATATATATATATATATATATATATATATATATATATATATATATATATATATATATATATATATATATATATATATATATATATATATATATATATATATATATATATATATGTGTGTGTATATGTGTATGTATATGTATATATATGTATATATATTTAACGCTTGTTAATGCAGCACTACAAATTACTGAACTTGAACGTAGCTCCAAGCAATGATACAAAATTAAGCATGTCAAGAGTTTCGTTAAACTGAAGAAGGCGAACATTTCATGCTGGAAAAATAAAGGGATGAAAAGAAAGTCATCTAAAAACGATACTACGACGTAATAATTGGAATGCAATGACTGAAAGGACTACCTGATTGATTATTGAAGAATACCATTTTATCAGCAAGATGCATTATCAAGAAACCAAAATTATCTGGTTATATAAAGATGCCGTAGTCCTCTTATCAAACTTATATACAGATATTTGCACCAGACACCAGACACATGGCAGTAACAAAGCAAAGGGCGTGGCCATAGGTAGCAAGCAAACAAGAAAGTGGAAGAAATATGCACTACTTGAAGCAATTATATTATGAACAAAATTAAGTAAGAAAGGTCATTAAGAAGTTTGAAGAAGCTCTATACACTAGAAATGCAAAATTGTCGACGGCAAGAATCGGCCAATCAGAAGACGGGGGTGTGCCACACCCAGAGACACCGCCGGGTCGGAGTATAAAAAGAGGCAACGTCGCACAGAGAGCGGGAAGGGCAGCGGGGAGCAGCGGACAGCAGCGAGGCAGTCGACTTCGAGACCCCAGCACGCGCGCTGCCCGCGGCGCGGCGGCGGCAGCCGTCCGCCGTGGCAGGGCTGACAGCGGAGACAAGACAGCGGACAGGAGCGGACAGCAGCGGAAGGGGAGCGGACAGCAGCGGACAGCAGCGGAGGCAGTCGACAACGGGACCCCAGCACGCGCGCTGCCCGCGGCGCGGCGGCGGCAGCCGTCCGCCGTGGCAGGGCTGACAGCCGCAGAGAGAACACGGCAAGAACAGAGCCGACGGCGGCAGATCACAGTAAGTCACGAAGCTGCTCATCCTCTCCGATCCTACCCGAAATTCTGCCCAGGTCCGGTGATTACAAAATTTAAACAATAAGGGACTAAGTGGGATATTTTACGTAATTTGGGTCATCTGTCCAGGCTCGCTACTTTTTACCTAGGAAGGCAGGAAAAATGTATGTGTAGCCGATGCTGTACTAGAGGTGTGATGCCAAGCGACCGTAGTACTTTGGAATCCAGCACGCTGCGTTGCAGGTCATGGCGTAAGCCCTAGCGCATTGGCGCATGTAAATACGAGCGGTTTTAGTTAGTATTTTAAACTAGAGATTGAGCGAGTCAATTATTCGGTTCTGTGCTGGTTTTGGTGATATTAGGCGGAGATTCAAATGAATCATTGGTTGAACATGTAAATTGATTGGGACGTACCAAAAACGATTATTTACTGCGCTACCGTTTGTTTAGTTGCTGAGTTAAAATAAACATTGTAAATTTGTGTAACATTTTACGGGGGAAAGGAGACATGATGGAGTCGAGAGGGTCGTTGAAGGAAGGAAATGTACACAGCGATGCGGTTCCCCGACAGCATGAGGTAAGGCAAGAATTAAGCCAGTATAGCCGCAGATAAGTAGGATATGTTTCGATTGTTGTTTGAATGGTTCGATTAATTCGTTCTCGTCTTGCTCGCAATACTTAGCCAGAAGCCCGAGTTTAATGATTAAGTACGTTTCCGCTTCAGTAAATTTAGCGTTATGTATCAGAGTTGTGGACGATTTCAAATCACGGAATGGTAACTTTCGCTGAACGGTTAAAACGCCAGGTAACCCAACTACCAGACAAAGTATTAGTGAGGTTGGGTAGAGACTCGTCATTCTAGCTTGGCAGGTAAGGATAACAAATGTAAGGACCATATCACTGAGACGGCATCGATTGGTTATAAAGTATCGGTTAATTCTGTCGCTTAGAGGTGTGCTCTATGTTGAGCGGGACAACACAAATCGGAGACTGGTAAGTTACCGCCAGGGGATTGTCTGTCTAAAATTACATATGTAAAATCGGCGATGCGCTATTAGCTATTGGTCCAGCATCGCTTCCTACCGACGATTGTTTAAGGACGGTGTATGAGAAATGCGATTCCTTAGCCGTCAATGCGACCTCGTTTCTGTCGCTGATAAACTCGTGCCGCTGATCCGGAGTGGTTAACGTTAAATCCCTGTCTATATTACCTTCTTGGAATTATTGATCAAACCATAACTAGTTCAGCCCGTAAAAGGTTCTAAGGGTGCAGCAACCTGCAACAGACGTATACTTGCGAGTCAGTGGATGATAAGTATAACAGTCAAATTAACTTTCTTAATATTGTGAGTCTCCTAACCGTCTGTTAAAAATACACCTTCAGCCAGCAGCTCGCGATTTACGACATTACAGCCGACGCCTTCCCTTTGTTAACGTCATGGTACAACTGTAATGTTAGATGTCCTGTATATTGACAGTCCAAGTGGTAACTTAAGCCTTATTATTAGCCAACTATAAACAGCGTTAAATTATTTGAATATATTCTGACGATGGTGCACTGCCAATTATATTGAAGTTTAAAAGTGATATTTAGGAGATTACTAGCTGTTGCTTATTGAAATAGGTCATTTGTGATATATGCACGTTATCTCTGGTTGCGTTTCTTTTTGGACAACGTTTCCCATGTAGGAAATTACCTAAGGGTCATATAATTTACGTCCCCGATAGAGAACTGGTAAAGCGGTTAGTACTCAGTCATAGTTGGAGAAACGTCGCTGATATTGATTTCGTAATAGGATAGCTAGAAGGACATGGACAGGACAGGGAGGTGTCATTCCTGCAACAATGGGTCAGGACAGGCCAGGGAAGTGTGATCCCTGCAACAATGGGTCAGGACAGTTCTGGGAGGTTTGATCCCTGCAACAGTGGGTCAGGACAGGACAGGACAGATATTAAATAGTATCGGAGCTTGGAGGAGAGGCATGACGGCTTGTGTGCCCGATCCTTGTATCGAAAATCTATCAGCGTGGCGAAACATGTGAATGAAAGTGCTCGTGGAAAATTATGCCCAGGCCGAGTGATATCGGCTGGCCGCATATCACAGGGAGGTTACAATTAGTAAGTCCGAGACTGCGGGTGCCAAATGCCAGAGGATGATAGGTTGGCGCAGAAAAGGAGGGCGAGGGAGGAAGGATAAGAGGGAGGAGGAGGCCGGACGTGCCTCAGAAGTCACTCTAGGTTAAACGGGAAGATCTCCTCTAGAAATTCCCGGGCGCCCGCAGTCGGTATATAGGCAAGGACATCCGCGTGGCTCGCCGTCGATGCCGGTCGATGTTAACTTAGAAAGTTGGTCCGGCGGAGCCAGGTCGTGGCCCGGATGGAGGTCCGGCGGAGCCCAAGGTAGGCCCGGATAGAGGACCCAGGTCCGGCGGAGCCCAGGTCGGAGGCCCGGACAGTAGGTATAGGAGCCTCTCCCGGACAGAGAGGATAAGACGAGCAGTAAAGCGTAGTCGGTGTTTCATATAAGTCCTATGGATAAACTAGCTCTCTTCTAAAGTAGGAACCGGACGGATTACGTTGAATACATATATTCTGGGCGGCCCACGCAGCAATGCTGTCGTTCAGCGGAGCGCTAGTAGGATTTCGTATTGACGAGGACATGTATCCTACCTGGGAGTCACTCATCCAGCTGGCATCCGGCACTACTGGGAGGGAATTTTTTGGGACGGACAAATAATTATGGGGCGAATGAAAGCGGAATGTCTGTAGCTGGGAAAGTGGCAGTGCGGATGATGACGGATAAATCTTAGGTTAAGGCCCAGTAGGAGTAGTCCGAACTTTGCCTGGACAGCCGTACGGATCATCACTCGAAGGAAAGCAAAACTTAGCGACGCTGGGCGTAAGACAAAGTGGGCGATTTTGGCTTTGGAGGTGAGCAGGGGTTCGAGGGGATGGGTAACTGGACGGATGACCTAACTTACGATCCGACTTACGATTGTAAAGAGATACCTAATCACGAAAGTTGGCAGTGGTCACCAGGGCGTCACAACCGACGCTAATCCTACCCCTTTTCCCTTTGTACCGTCCTCACCCTCATGGGCGAGACACTGCCCCTCCCGTCCTCGAGCAGTGAAATGGCATGTCGGTGAACCAGCCTATACGATGGACCAGGATGATCAGTCTCTCAAAATTTAAAAGCATCTACCACCATCAGATGTTTTGTACGCGGAAGGGGATCTTGCTACGCTACGCTATACCTACATCAAGACATCTGTCTCTACATCTACGCTATGCTACACCTACATCTCTACATCAGCTTCTACATCTCCCATCACTTCTAGCAGACCTACGAACCGGACAGGTCACTGCAGGTCGCTGCATGTCACTGCAGGTCACTGCATGTCACTGCAGGTCACTGCATGTCACTGCAGGTCACTGCATGTCACTGCAGGTCACTGCAGGTCATGACAGGTCACTGCAGGTCACTGCAGAACACTGCAGGTCACTGCAGGTCACTGCAGGTCACTGCAGGTCACGGCAGGTCACCGAAGGTCGAGCTGACGAAGAGGACAAGAGGGATCAGCAGTTCCCAGTACAGCCAGAGGGAGCAGCAGCTTCCCATGACAGCTGGTGGAGTGGATGCACTCTTCGTCTCCCATTTCTCCTTTCTCTTTAAACCCCCGCTCCCCTTCTACCTTCTTCTCCATTCCCCTCTCCCTACAATGTATCCCCCCACTGCTATCCCACTCTACAACGTACCCCTCCCTCCACACGCCAGAGTGGAGCGGAACCCGGCCCAGCTCCTTGTTCCCTATCATACCCTCCCACTCTATCTCTACCCCTATGACCCCTCTGTCATTCCCCAACGCTACATATGTGTTCCATTTTACTCAACTTGCATTAGGTGGGTTTCGGTTAGAGGCTTAGGCTACCAGTCGGGACCACGGACACGCTCGGTTTCAGCCAGTCATCCCGTCTGTATATAGTCCAGTGTATACAACAGACCCGCGCTGTCGGTCGGCCAGTGTTAGTGTTAGGACGGCACGAGACCAGCTCCAGTGCGACGCCCTGCTCGTCGTCGGTCGGCCATTGTTAGTGTTGGACGGCAGCAAAAAGTGGCGCAGTCATCCTTACTAACGATGACTGTGCAGCTCGGTGTCAGAGGGGCGGTGCCCAGCCACTGTTGATAAGGACGACGACTAGTTAGAACCGGCTAGCGCCGGTATCTAATGACGTCAGAAGCAACCTTTGGCCTGAGTATAAAACGGCTCTCTGGCCGGCAGTGAAGGAGGTAAGAGTTCGAAGCTGGACCGAGTCGCGCTAACATCTCGTCTCTCTGTTGCCTCCGCCACTTGGACACTCTACTTTTGGCGATACAGTAACTATTGTTTACGTGGCACTCTGCCTGTGACCTGACTCTCTGTTGGCTAAGTGAACCGGAGTTGGCCTCTGTGTGTCTACTGCTGCGTGTCTACTGCTTCAAATATCACCTCTGCCGTCTACCTCTGATCTTTGCCGAAGCTGGTGGGGTGCAGCCATTGCATCCACCAACAGCCACTGACGAGAGGGGGCCGTTACACTTGCTATCGAGGGTGCTGCCACCTATAACAGTAATTTCAGTCACCGCTGTACTTCCGGGAATGAGCTCATCAAATAAGCAAGCACTTTCTTCGCTTTTAACTGCTAGAAACTTAACATATTACATGCAAATCAACCATGTGGCGCAATATATGTGTTGCACCACGCTGTTATAATACCTACAAAACAGAGGATCACAGATAGCAAGCACTCCAAGCCGGGTCGGGTACCGAAGAGCCATATGTGCAGCCGATGTGATTCTGGGTAGCTAAGCAGTAGTGTGGCGCACTGGCGCAAGGCCGTCGCGACGTCTTTACCCCCCACTCCACCCCGCCAATCCACACCAGAGTTCGTCATGGGTCGGGCTGGCCCTATGTGCCATGGGCCGGGCCTCGGCTGGGCCTGGGTCGGGCCTCTCCTTTAACTCTATTTGTAACAGGCTCCTGGCTACCCCTATTTGTAACAGGGGGGGGGCGGATTCCCCCCCCCCCGGAGATCTCGAGATCTACCCGTCCGATTTTCAGAAATCAAACGGTGTTTGGTTCCCCTCAAAACGATCTACATTTCTAAATAATAAAAATATAAATCTAAATTTTGGATAGGGGGGCAACAGGGGGGCAAAAACAACAAATTTTAGTGATTTTTTTATCCAACAAAGCTTTCATGTTTATCGACCGATTTTAACACAACTAATAGGAATAAATAGAGATTGAAATGGAAATTGATATATGACGGTGACGTTTGAAAATGCAAAAATCATAGGCGTGTGCTGGTCACTCAATATGGGGGTGAAGTAAATACGTAATAAAACCATTTTTTTATGTTGTGTTTTTGATAAATGAGATAGTATGTGATTTTGACATTAGACAAAACAGTTATAAATCATATTTTTACCATAGGCGGTTCCAGGCTAGTGAAAAGGGAGGTCAAATTGGAAACAAATATTAACCGCAGACAAGTTGCTACCCAGCACTATAAATATGTTACTGATCGTAGATAGTTCCTTTTTGCATGTTGTACTTCATCATAGGCGTATCCAGGATCCAAACTGGGGCGGCGCAAGACCTTTTTATAAGTATATTATCCGCTATTATGATACTAACTAGTCAACAGTGACTATTTCACTTACAACTTCTATTAACATTGCTTACCCACCTTTTTACCCTACATGGACTCTCCTATTATCTTATAATCGTTCGTAGAGTAGCCTGTGGTGCGTGTTTCATCCGAAAACTGCAGTATGTTATGTCATTGTACGTCCATGCCTCTTAGTTTCCTTGCAATAGTATGACCCCCTTTCTTCCATTCCTGAGCGCGCCTCTGCAAAAAAATGACTATTCCCTTTTCTGACCTCATATGTGCATATACCATTATAAGCTAAACGTCTATTGCGCCATTATCGCTGGCATATCGTCATCACCATGCCAGTCACCCCCCTTTGCATGTGCCTGAACACGCCCCTGAAACTATATATGTAATCAATTATGCAAATAATGGAAGCAGAAGCTATCTTTTACATCTTGATAGCTATAAATGCCCCTTAAATCGCATATCGCATATATTACATCGCTCTATTGGCTTCCCGCCATGCATTGAATACTTCTTGGACCCCCCCCCCCCCCCTTTCAAGCCCCTGAAACCGCATCTGCCATGCAATGTTTATGATATTTCATTAACATCAACTAATTTGCACTTGTTGCAATCACCGTAAACCGATGTAACTCCTTCATACTTGAGGCAGTTAGGAAGAAACCGTGAAGATCGCATTTCCGTATTATCGCCAAATGTCACCTCCGAACCCACCCAAAACTGTGCCCTGGAACCGCCTCTGTTCAGGTTAAGAACTCAAAAGTTCGACTCCAAATGAGGTATTCAATTCCATGCAAAGTCCCAAAATTTAATGAGTGCTCCGAGCCGTTCTGGAGATATCTGCGAAAAAACATGAGGGGGGGGGGCGGAATCCGCCCCCCCCCCCTTGCTACAAATAGGGTTTTAAAGAAATCACCGGGCTCTGGACGGGCCTGGCCTGAGCATGTTGAAGTACTGCACGCAAGCTCAAGTCAGAGCTTAAACATATTTTAACCAGCAGTTCGCTTCCACAGCAACACACTGTTGCTGTGGCTGTGGCTTTTTGTTTTTTTGGTTAGCATAGTTGGTTCATTGTTTCACATTTATAGTATACAAGTAAATGTGCTATGATAATGATTGAAAATTTTGTGAAAATGATTATATGCTTAATCTGAACGGGCCGGGCCTGGCCTGGGCCTCAAATGTATTAATTTGACCGGGCCTTGTCTGGGCCTGGGCATGGTGTTCATGGGCACGGGCCGGGCCGAGCTGGGGGTTGGTGGGCCCGTGACGAACACTGATCCACACACAGACACCGAAACACACTACTTATATAAGAGATCGAGCAGCCTATTCTGCACATCTCTCAGCTGAGCCAGCGCGATCGGTGCATCTGCTCCGACCATACATGATCCTTCATTCTAAACCAGGATGCCTGCTGGATACGTCCACACCAGGGGTATCTAGGGGGAAAAGGGCCTGGCACCCCCCCCCCCCCAATCAAAATTGGCGCCCCTGTAGCAGGGACACTAGTTTTGCGACGAATGCGCAATCTTGACGCCGCAGGCGCACCAGGAGTAACACATTACGCGCCTCAGGAGACACCTGATGCCTTCAAACATCAGCGTTATCATACACTGGACATGTACACAATTCCCTTTTACAGTGACGGTGCCCATCTCGCTAGTGACGGCGCCCCTCCGGCCAGGGACGGCGCCCCTCCGGCTAATGACGGGGCCCCTCTGGCCAGTGAAGGCGCCGCTCTGGCTAGTGACGGCGCCCCTTTGGCCAGTGACGGCTCCTCACCGGCCAATGACGGCGCCCCTCCGGCCAGTGACGGCGCCCTTCCGGCCAGTGACGGCGCCCATCTGGCCAGTGAAGGCACTCCTCCGGCCCAGAGACGGCACTCTTGCAGCCAGTGACGACGCCCCTTCGGCCAGTGACGGCGCCCATTCGGGCAGTGACGACACCCCTCCGTCAAGTGACAGCCCCTCTCCGGCCACTGACGGCGACCCTCCGGCTAGTGACGGCGTCCCACCGGCAAATAACGACGCCTCTCCGGCCAGTGACTTCGCCCCTCCAGCCAATGACGGCGCCCCTCCGGCCAGCGACGGCGCCCCTCCGGCTAGTGACGGCCGGAGGTGCGGCCCTCTCAGGCCTCGACAATCGCCCTCTCAGACCAGCCTGGGGTCCGCTCAGGACTGGCAAGGGTTCTGTCATGCCTATAAATATCTGAAGGGGCATTAAAACATCTAAGGGTCCCCATGTCGAACGAGGGCCCCTCAGGCTGGGGCCCGCTCAAGCCGACTGAGTTCTCCTTCAGGCCGATTCAGGTCCTCTCAAGCCGGCCGAGGACCGCTCAGGTTGACTGTGGCCCTATCAGGCTGACCGAGTTCCCCTTCGCGGCACCCGAGGATCCCCTCAACCCGAAAAGGGACCGCTCAGGCCAACAGATGGTCCATCAGAATGACCCCTTAAGCCCACCGAGGTCCCTTCAATCTGACAAAAGGCCAACTCAAGTTGACATAGGGCCCATCAGGCGGACTGATGGCCCTCAAGCTGACTGAGGGTCTCTAAGACCAACTGAGGGTCCCTCAAGCCGATCGAGGGCCCCTAATCCCAACCAAAGGCCCATCAGACCGAACTTAAGAGACAACAGGCTGACAAAGGGCCTCCTCAGGCTGACAAAGGGCTCCCTCGAGTAGACCTAGGGCTCCTCAGACCGAGTGATGGCTCTGAATCCGACCGAGGTTCCCTAAGGCCGATTTAAGTATCCTGAAGCCAACCGAGGCTCCCTCATGACGACCCAGTGCCCCTCATGCCGACCGAGGGTCCCTCATTCCGACCGAGTGGCCCTCAGAGTAAACACGGGTCCCTTTCTCAGGCAGACATATGGCCCTTAACCCGCGAGTTACTGGGGTATATTTCATAACGCGACTTACTGGGGGGGGGCTATTTTCCCCCCCCCCCCCTCTGATCTCCGGAACTACTGGGCCGAATTTAAAAATTCAAACGGCATTCGATAGCCCTGGAAAATTTATCGAGGGAAACATAATATTGTTGACCTCGGGGTCACCGATGACGTCACAGGTCAGGTCAAGTACAAAATGTTTGACCGTGTCAAAAGGTCTATTGATGGAATTGTCGCGCAAAATTGCGTTATTAAACGCATAAGCCGTTGATAAATCGGTATGATTCGTGTGTCTGACACTTCTAAGTACCTTTCTAAGCTGTTTATGACCTTGGGTCAGGTCAAGGTCATCCGAGGTCACGAGGTCAAACTGCAGATTACGGTCATTAGGCGTTGTAACACATGTGTATGGGTTTGTTTTTCGTCTATAACGCGAAAAATGACCTTAGAACATTGTTTGTTCCATATAAATAGAAGTAAAAAGCAAAAAGTGGAAATGCGTTTTTTGTCATAGTAATGCTGTGAGAAGTGGTCGATTTTTGTCATTTAAAGGTCATAACTCGGTCATTTTTAAAGATATCGACTTTAAATTTGGTACACATATTCACCGCATACGTCTCGATCACATATATTCCGGTTTTTGGATAATTCTGATTTTTTCTTGAAAATTTTGTTTAAAAAAAAAATGTCTTTGGATTTCTCAAAATTTTGAATTAAAAACAAACTCAAAAATCCGAGATAGCAGTTTGATAGCCCGGTCTATTGTCAGTAATTTGGTTTAATACAATTTAGTTTATCTCAAATATCATACCTTTGACAGCGTTTTCTGCAAACCATTATTTTGCAACAAAAACCGAAGAACATGACGTCACTCTGACGTCATTACCGGTTGACCTATCATAGCCTCATATTTTTATTTTTGCCAACATGTGTAGAATTGATGTGAGAGAAGTTATTGCAAGTTTGGTAACGATACGGGTGTTCGTTTAGGAGTTATTGCAAAATAACTGGAGGGGGGCAAAAAATGCCCCCCCCCAGTAACTCGCGGGTTAAGAACGTCAAAGGGCCCCCTGGGTTCACAAAGGCCCCCTCAAGCCGAACGAGGACCCTCTGGCCGATTGAGCTCCCCCTCAGAGCAACCGAGGATCTTCTGAAGCCGACCGAGGGCCCCTGCGACCGACAGAGGCCCCTCAGGTTGACCGAAGGCTCCCTCAGGCGGATAGAGGGCAGCTCAGACGGACAGAAGACCTCCCTTAGACCGACCAAGGACCCCACAGGATGACCAAAGGCCTCCTTAACCGACCGAGTTCCGTTTGAGCCGACTGAGCCCTCTTCAGGCCGACAGAGGTCTCCTAAAGTCAACTGAAGGCCCCCTCTTGCCGACTGAGATTCCCTCAGGCTGACCAAGGGCCAATCAAGCTAGCCGAAGGCCCCCTCAGGCAAACAGAGGGCCTCCCAGGACGCCAGAGCCCCCTCCCCCTCTTAGACCGACCAAGGGCCCCCTCAGACCGACCAAGGGCCTCTTAGACCAACCAAGGGCCCCTTAGACCGACTAAGGGCTCCCTTAGACCAACCAAGGGCCCCGCAGGATGACCAAAAACCTCCTTAACCGACCGAGGTCACGTCAAGCCAACTGAGAGCCCTCTCACACCGACAGAGGCCCCTTAACCTGCACACAGCTGGGGTATTCAGCCGAACACGCACCGCGGGGAGGGGAGATTCTGCTCCCTCCTTATCTTCCGAATCAATAACCGCAGCGAAACTTGCAAGGCTGCAATGGAAAGTTCTCAATGAGAGGCATCTAAATCATACGCGAAATTTTTCCAAATAAGGTTACATGTCAGTTCACGGTCAGGTCAAAGGTCAAAATGGAGGCACTTGAGTGTATGGGACATACTTCTATCCAAAGCCTTTTATTCCGACTATTATCGCACAAAGTGCTCTCAAATGTATAATGCATCTCCCCCGCATAAGCGAAAGTGAGATTGTAAGCAAAAGTCCAGGTCAAAGTCAGGTCACAAAAGGTAACTATTGGCAAGAGGTCTACGAAAGCCATGCGACACATGTTTTATGGGCTATTTTACACGTATAATTCGATAGTAGCAGCCGTTTTCACAACCTGACCCCATGTAATGGCCCTCAGGTCAAGGTCAGGTCATAAAATGTCAAATTTTGAAATTGATTAATCAAACTAAAAAAGGCATGTTTCTACACCAGTTTTGTCTCAGAAAGACACAGGAGGCATTTATTTGTCTGTACGAGGTCACTAAAAGCTAAACTCCAAAAAATGACGTCATGGGTGAGAAAAGTCGTCCGTGCCTCACGAATTTTACAATTGACGCGTTTAATATTGCCTTGCAGGCTACTAAAGAGTATTGTGCCATATAAAATTTTTGTACAACTTGAAATCACGCAAATAGCCCCCCTCGATGACACACCCTACTGAGCATCTCGTCCCTCATCATCATCATTGTCTCTTTTTGCAGGTATCGACAAACTCAGCTCTAAACACTGCAGCTATAAATGCCTCCGGCAAGACTGCGAGAGATCACATTCCGAAAGACACCAGATTTTCATTGATGGACACGGTAGATCTGATTGTGAACGTGACGACTGTACAACAGACGAAAATAATATGTATACAAGACGCCGTGATATCGACACAGGCAAGGAATGCTACAGGTGTGACGACTGCGGGAAGACGTTTATGGGAAAGGATAAACTGATTTGTCACCGTCGGAAACACACAGGCGAGAAGCCTTACACATGTCACAACTGCGGGAAGACGTTTTCCCAAAGTGGCCATTTGGCTATCCACTTCCGGATACACACAGGCGAGAAGCCCTACAAATGTGACGACTGTGTGAAGATGTTTTCTCGAAAAGACGTTCGAGATATTCACCGCAGGATGCACACAGGTGAGAAGCCGTACAGATGTGACTACTGCGGGAAAATGTTTAGTGATAAGACCAGTCTGATCCATCACTACCGGATGCACACAGGCGAGAAGCCCTACAGATTTGATGACTGTGGTAAGACGTTTACTGACCATAGCGGTGTTGCCCGTCACCGTCGAATCCACACAGGCGAGAAGCCTTACAAATGTGACTACTGTAGGAAGACATTTTCTCTAAATGCCAATCTGGTTGTTCACCGCCGGATACACACAGGGTAGAAGCCCTACACATGTGGCCAATGTAACATGACGTTTAGGCAGACGAGCAGTTTGACCCGTCACTGCCGGATATACACAGGCGAGAAGCCCCCAGACGAGTGTGCCATGTGGCTGACAATATGGGCACAAATTGACCACGCAGTTGTCGCGCAAATATACAACGCCTCCAAAAGGTCATGAACTTTGCGCTGCGCTTTGTCTCTGGTCGTAGCAAATTTGAGCACATCTCGGACGGGCAAAAGGAACTGGGCTGGCCAACTTCCCATCAGCCTTGTCAACAGCGTTATATTAACCCTCTCAACAACATGCGACTTACCAGCAAACCACAAGCTCTTGTCTCTCAGCTTCAGGCCAGCTCTTTTGTTCGCTCCCGCTCTACTTGTCAGGATGCCAAACTGGCTCTCCCGCGCGTGAGAATAGAGACGGGTAGGTGGCGCCTCTACAGTGTCGCACAGATGTACAAATATGTGCCTGTCAAAGTCATTAGCATGTCACAGGCATAGTTTAAGCGTGAACTACGTCAGCATTTCGATGTGATTGTGTGTGTATCTGGGTGCGTGTGGTGTGAATGGATGTGTTCTTTATCATATGCTTTCTTTGTGAGTGTTGTTTATGTTAACGAGTGTCTTTACATGTGTTGCGACTCGATACCTTATCGACCTTATCGACTCGACACCCGAAAAAAATACATTTTACGGAGCTCGCTCGCCGGTCATTTCTATGTCGAGCCACCACCGCCTGGAACCGTCTACCGGCTCAGCTTAGGATAGTCGAGTCGCCCGGTCTTTTTCACGCGGGTGTACTGAGATGGCTAAAGGGTGATGGAGTGTAAGAATTTTAAACGTGTTTATTGATTTGTGCTTTTATAACTGTGTTTTACTTTATTGACTCTGAAATCGGAAGAGCCACGATGTGGAGATTTTTACGAATACATACTAGTGGTGCCAATCGGTTTGATCATTTTCGGAATTCCGAATTTGTCTGAAGATTGATTCGGTCTTCGGACGTACATAAGCATATTTCTTTGGACATTTTCGGACATCCAATGCCCAAGGATGGCTTGTCGCGAAAATTACTCAGTTACTTTGTAATTAAAACAGAAAGTGTGCCACAGGTAATTAATTTCCATATCAAACACTTTTTCTGCTTTCGGACAAATTTCGGACAGCCAATGATTTTCGGACAGTTTCGGACGGACAGCTGACCATGGTCTTGAACATCGATCGGACATTGGAAAATATTTTCTGAAAGTGACACAACTAATACATACATACATACACACATGTTAAAGAGTGTCCTAAATGTCAATCGATACCTGACATTTAGATAAAAGAGCCATCTGACTCGTCACTGCTGGTCATACACACTGTAGACCTTGTGTGACCCACGGCAGCACTTTGACTGAAAACAGCACGTTTACGCAGTGTCTACCGGGAAAGATGCTTACACTTTACATATCGTGCAGTATTAAACAACGTGTGTGCGTAGTTAGTAGTTTCATTTTGAGGTAAGGCTCTGTTGCTTGTTAACAATGTTGTCGTGTGTTATCTCTAATATCTGAAATACGAGCATGATGTATCTCATACATTTGTCCTGGCTCCTGGATCATGCTGTCCTGGCGCCTGGGTCTGATCTCAGCCGGCCACGGGATTCGGCCGAGAACGATGGAGCAGAACAATTGTGTCCACGTGCTGCAATAAACGTCAAGCACGCGGCCTGCAAGTTTCCGACGGAAATTGTCTGGACTTGCCGCAGGCGATACCGGTTGGGGCCCCCCTAAACGACACTGTTAGTGCATGGATGAAACAAGATCGCTGGTTTGTGCGAGGACCCTGTACAGAGTTCGCCATGGGCTGGGCTGCCCATAGCCCAGGCCCAGGCCCAGCCCTGGCCCTGAGCTGGGCCTGGGCTGGGTCTGGGCTGGGCCTGGGTCTGGGCTGGGCCTGAGCTGGGTCTGGGCTGGGCCTGAGCTGGGCCTGGGCTGGGGCTGGGCCTGTGCTTTACCTGGGCCTGGGCTGGGTGCCCGGGCTGGGCCTGAACTGGGGCTGGGCCTGGGTTGGGCCTGAGCCGGGCCTCAACTTTAAGGAAATCACTGGGCTCTGGATGTGCCTGGGCCTGACAATTTTGAAGTAATGCGCGCGTCGCACAAGCTCAGGTCAGAGCTAACAAATAGTTTAACCAGCAGTTCACTTACACAACAACACACTTGCTGTGGCTGTGTTTTGTTTTGTTGTTGTTCATAGTTGGTTCATTGTTTCACATTTATAGTATGCAAGTAAATATGCTAGGAAAATTATTGCAAATTTTGTTACAATAATGCTATCCTTAATCTGAACGGGTCGTACCGGGGCCTAGGCCTCAATATTATTAATTTGGCCGGGCCTGGTCCGGGCCTGGGCTTGGTGTTCATGGCCTGGGCCGGGCCGGGCTGGGAGTTGGTGGGCCCGTGACGAACACTGACCCTGGACGAAAGGAGATCGCCGTTTGGTGCGTTCCCCATGGGAGGTAAGGAATTCCTAGACAATACGACTCTTGGACCGGTATCACCTGATTGCCCCGTTTCCAGGCTTCTTTTAGGTAGGCTAAAGAGTAAGGTGATTTGAAGGGGTGAGACTGGTCGGGATGTGTAACCTCAGATGGGCCGGAGAGGCTCTTTGTTGCACCTTTCTTTTGTCTTTATGAGTAACTTTTAATATAACAATAGTGGCTGGAAACACTGTTATTAGGCTACCCTCTTCCTGCATTTATTGTAAATTTGCTAGAAACACAGTACAAAAATGGGCCAGGACGCAGGAACCGGGGGTAGGGGGATAGGGCAGTCGCCCTAACATTTTCAGATTTTAACATTACGCCTACGTTAATCCAAATTTCCTCTCAAATCCCGATTTCAAAAGTCAGGGGCCTTGATCGATCTGTCATCAGCACGTTTTCCAGCACCAATCACGACCCAGTATTCTGCCTACGTCATGTCACGTGACCACAAAGGTAGGCAGAATACTGGGCCATGATTGGCGCTGAAAAATGTGCTGACGCAGAACGATCAGGGCCATGGAAACGCCTGTTTTACGAAAGTGGATTGGATTATGTAAGCGGATTGTAGAAACGGGATTTCCTGAGGAAAGCGGATTACCCTGCATATCTACTCGTCTCGTTCAACGATCATTTTAGAATGAAAATATAATGTACAACCACAAAACTCGCACATAACAAATTTCACGACGGTATGAACATCCTGTTCAAAATGTGTTCCCCTATCTTGAATACAATCGCCACAATTCATTATTTAATCCGCGCCCCGCTGAGGTCTCCAGCAGAACGCGCCCCGTGGGGGGAGATTCTGCCCCCCCCCCCCCCCCTCGTTATTTTCCGAACCAATATCCTCAGGGAGACGCAATGCGGCAAACGAAAGCTCTCAATGACACGCATCTAACGGATTCGCGAAATTGTCAAAATAAGGTCACATGTCAGGTCACGGTCAGGTAAAATGTCAAAATGGAGGTACTTGGGTTTGTGGCCATACTTTCCATCCAAAGCCTTATATTGCGACTATTATCATACAAAGGGCACTTAAAGGTAAGGCATATCCTGCATGAGCAAAAGTGAAATGGTAAGCAAAGGTCACGGTCATGGTCAGGTCGCAAAAGCTCACAGGTCTATGAAAGCCAGGCGACACATATATGGGTTATTTTGCACGTCTAATTCAATAGTAGCAGCGATTTTCACAACCTGACCCCATATAATGGCCTTCAGGTCAAGGTCAGGTCACAAAAAGGACAACATTTTAAATTGATTAATCTAAATATAAAAGTCATGTTTCTAGACCAGTTCTCCGAAATACAGCGGTGACATTTATTTGTCTGTATCTGGTCAATAAAAGCAAAAAAATGTAACTTCAAAAACTGACGTCATGAGTTACTTATACTTAGGGAGCCATAAGTCAGTCAAAAATAAAGATATTGCTTTGAAATTTGGTTTGAGCATTTTTCATACCTGGTTCTCTAACACATCTTCCGTTTTTTTCATATCCGCTAGAAAAAATGTGGAAATTCCTCTGAAAACAAATATTTTGTTTTAATTTGCGGGATCAAAAACCCAAAATTTTGCAATTCCGAGATGGCTATTTGAAAGAAAATGTGATTTCCTTTCTTTTGACGTGTTTGATTTAAAATTCGATTTTCTACGATTTTGTCAAACATTTGTTTTCTCTCACCAAAAATGGCATGACATGAGGTCATTAAAACGTCATTATCTCCCAGAGTACTGTAATAATTTCACAGAAATTTGGTGAGACGACGTAGAATTGATGTAGCATAAGGTACTAAGAGTTTCACGTCGATATCTATCATAGTTGTCAAGTTTCGAAAATACGGGAGGGGTGCAGATTTTGTCCCCCCGCCCCCCCCCCCCCCCCCCCCCCCCCCGTGGGACGTGGGTTAAGTATGTGTCAGAAGAGTTCGCTGGCAGCGAAAACGAGCGGGTGTTGCGGCCGGCAACGAATGCGCAGCCTACGCCCTCGAGTGTCTTAGACCCGTATCTGCTATGAGTGCGTACAAGTGCGTCCTTAATAGGAAGCCATGAGCGCCCTAGCCCGAGACAGGGACTCAGACGGAAGGACCTCTTTTTTATCGTAAGACAGCGACAGTCGTCAGACCCCAGTGCTGAACTCGGCAAGCTACTCCATGGACTGGTCGACGGCAAATGTTAACTGGCCTCAGCTGACAGACCTGGACTTGCCGCGTGTGTCTCGCGGTCCCGTGGACGTCCTGCTGGGGACCGACGCATTCCACATCATCGTTCCACGCGAGGTGGTGGAGGGACCAGCCGGTACACTGAGCGCTGTGAGGACGCTGGGCGGTGCCCAGCTGTGCTCTATGGCGGACGGTGTACGCGGCAGCGCTAGGTCAAGTACACGAGTGGCCAGCCGCGCCGGGCTGCCATGAATTACAGGCGGCCACGTGTGCCAATGTCACCGCCGAGCCGGGCCGGCCGCCGCCCGCCAGACGGAAACGGGTGCGCCGGCAAGCTCGGACGAGGACGAGGCCGTCATCACGGACGCAGAGCAGGAGCTGGGCGGCAAACAGCTACGGAAGCGGCTGGGCCGGCCACCCAAGAAGGACCCGAGTCTGCTGCAGAAGAAGGAGCAGCGCCCCATGGACAGCCTGCTGAAGAAGTCGGTGCTGCCGGTGACGTTGGCAGTGTTGGAGCAGAAGACACAGAGCCGGCTGCAGCGCCGCTGCCGCCATGCAGGCGGCCGAGGTGGCCTCGAACGGCCTGGTGCAGACCGACGAGCACGACGACTCGCAGGCCTCGATCCGTCTCTGGGATCGGCGGCAGGCCGCCGATGCGCTGTCACAGCGCGGCTCCGAGTGATGGTTCATCCCGGCCGCGTCACCTCACCGGTGGTGCTTGGGAGTGCCTGGTCCGGTCGCATATTTCCCAAGTGTATACAGCTGGCGGGCGTGTTTGGAATAGCAACCACGTAAAGAGACATAAGTCAGTCAAAAATATAGTTGTTTTTTGTTGGGGGGGGGGGGGGCATCTTCCATACTTGGTTCTCCAATATATCTTCCGGTTTTTGAATATGTTTGAAAAGTTTGATTTTGGGAAATTGTTCCCAAAAAAATCATTTTTGGGGGGAACAATTTTCCAAAATCAAACTTTTCAAACATATTCAAAAACCGGAAGATATATTGGAGAACCAAGTATGGACGATGTCCCCCAAACAAAAAATCAAAACAATATCTATATTTTTGACTGACTTATGTCTCCCTACGTGGTTACTATTTCCAAACACGCCCGCCAGCTGTATACACTTGGGAAAAATGCGGTCCGGTCCGCGGAAGGTGTCCTTGCAGTCTGTTGTGGGCCGGCAGGTGCCCACAGCCATATATAGCCATTTTCACGAAGGATTTTGCGTTTGGGGCGATTGTGGCGATTAGGGCGTTCGGGGTAAATAGGTATATAGCTCGTAAGAATACGGCTTTTCCAGGTGAGTTTTGGTATCAATCGCAACTTTATGAATTAACGCATTTTCTGGATATTCCATTTTAATGATAATTTCGTATGTTTCGTCTCGCTCGTTGAATCCGTCACACTCACAGCTCACACTGCACTGTATTTCCACGTCTGTCCATGGCTGACCCCAGACTACCCTGAACACACCCAAAACTCCTCGGGTCGCAGCCCGTGCCGGGGGCTACGCCGCGCTGGTACCACCCGACCCCGACCAATCACGGAGCCGCTCACAGCGCTGCGATGGCAGCGAGCCAATCGCATCCTCCGCCCGGTCGGGTCGGGTCGCCAGGTCACCCTGGCGGCGGCCAACATAACCACAAGAATGCTCCGGCGCCCGGCGGCACCAACCCCGCAGCAAGATGCACGGCGATGCCAAAGCCAGACACCTAACACTATCCCCCTCATTTAAGTTGTCGTCCCGACAGCAATACAGTAACACACACCGCTTCGTAGCCACTAACTTTACATGCAACCAGGTATTTCGGAGAACCATACCTAGCTGGTGCCCTGAACACAACACATGTCGAAACTGAACCACAGTCGCACCAGCGTAAAGCACATCGGCATGACAAATCAAGCTCACGGCCGCACGCTGTGTTATACAATATGCTATTCAATATACGCGCACGCAAACTCATGACCGTACATGACCAAAATCCAGCAAATACAGACAGCACAATATAGGACAATGCACAAGACGCCCCGCAATATGAGAGGGAGTCTAATAGCACACGACGTTCCAAAACCGGTCGGGGCGCTTACGCACTCGACCAGAGCGGCGCACCGGCTCAGGCGGCGCAGAAAACCTGGCGGGTGGCTCGTGCGGTACTTCCGAAGAATGAGCGGCAGTACGTGGGTGGGTTAAACTAGCATCGTCTGTCACATGGCTCCGCTCTGTAGGCTGTACCACGGGCGAGCGTTCTGAACGGCCCACAGACTCACTCGACGCCGGCTGTGCAGTCGACGGCTCCTGGAAGCGTACATTTAAGGGACACCGGGGCAACACCGGAGGGGGCCTATTGCGATCGGTCTGAAAATGGAGACCGGACCTTACATCAGCTCGTTCGGAAGCACCATGCACAGTCGGGCCACTCTCCCGCGTAGGCGGACCGGACGTGTTGTGACTTCGGCCACGACCAGCAGCAGGGTCCGGCACTGAGTTGCAAGGTTTTAGGCGATTGTGGTGTACTACACACTCCTTTGATCCGCCCTCTTTCTGGACTGTGTATGTCCAACTTCGGAGTTTTCCCCCTTTCTTATACGGCCCCTCCCATGCGGGCGCCAGCTTCCGACTTTCGCCCTTTTTGACACTTTCCTTGCGCATCCAGACACGGTCCCCGGGCGCGTACACGTGCTCAAGAACATGGGAGTCATGCACTGCTTTACTCGCCTGGTGTGCTGCGACGCTGGCATCGAAAGCTATCGCGTCGGTGGCCTCAAGCGTCTGCTGCAGGCTGCACACGTATGTGAAGATGTCTGGTGATACTGCGGCGGTGGGACATGCCTGAGACTTCGCCCCAGTCCCCACCGTACACAACATCCACCGGCAAAGTGGGAGGCCTTCCAAACACGCATTCGTACGGAGAGAGACCGGTGGACCTGTTGACGTTGCTGTTGCACGCTAACACTGCGGCGGGCAAGTAGTGTGACCAGCGTCTGGGATGGTCGGCGCTGAGCTTGGCCACTGCGTCAATGAGGAAACGGTGACCTCGCTCAGAATAGGCATTACCCTGTGGGTGGTACGCGGTTGTAGTTGACTGACGAATGCCCAGAGAACGACAGAACACTTTCATGACGTTCCCTGTCAGATTTCTGCCCAGGTCGCTGTGAAAGCACTTTGGGATGCCAAAGGCACTAATGACGTGGTCCATCAGTGCCTTCACAATTGTCTCCGCCTCCTGGTTATGAACGGGGATTGCCCACGTGAACCTTGTGAACGCATCGGTGCATGTGAGGACATACCGAAAACCCTCGTGCTCTGTTGCTGGCAGACCACACACGAGGTCAATATCCAGCCGATCAAGAAAAGCGGAGACCTGCAGCGAACCCAGCGGAGCGCACGGAACCGGCTGAGGAGCCCGTCGCTTCTCGAAGGCTGTACATTCGCTGCAGTAGTCCCTCACATCCCGCTGGAGTCCCGGCCAATGAAACCGCTTCCGCACCATGCACTCGAGTCTAGCTACCCCCTGGTGACCGCCTCCAAAACCAGCGTGCAGCGCGTCGAGTACCTCATTCCTCAGATGATGAGGCAAGACAATTTGCAAACACATCGGGGCGGACCGATGTGGCTGCACCCGCTTGTACAGGACCGCGTGTTCATCTCCCCTGAGGACCAAAGACCCCCAGTCCCGCAGCAAACGGCGAGCACCGTCTGTTTTTAGGTTTTTCGCCTGCGGGCGGGTTTTGCTCGCCTTCCGGGCTTTGATTTCTCGCACTCCTCATCACGATCCTGCTCGCGGCTGATGTCCCCGTGCGACATGGTCGTCACGGCGCAAACCATGCGATCAGCCGTTCCCACGGCTCGGACAACCCGTGGCGCATGAGTGCCCTCTACCCCGTAGAGATCTGGACCTGTGCTGCCCTCTGCACCGGGAGAATCCGTACCTGTGCTGCCCTCTACCCCCACGCCGGCGACGGCTGCTGGCTGATGGCAGGCGTCCTCTGGCGAGACGGGAACACAAACCCACTTGTACGCGATCTCTCCACCTGACTCCGATGTGTGGGGATAACGCGACAGTGATGTGTGGGGATAACGCGACAGTGCATCCGCGTTACCGTGAGAGGACCCTTTCCTGTGAACAATGCGAAAATCGAGTTCAGACAACTGCAGCACCCATCGAGCCAGCTGACCCTCTGGATTGCGGAACCCAAACAGCCACTGTAAGGCAGAGTGGTCAGTGCGCAGCGTGAACTGCCGTCCGACCAGGAAGTGTCTGAAATGCTGTGTAGCCCATACAACCGCAAGAAGCTCCCGCTTAGTCGCTGAATACTGCCTCTCTGACTTAGTCAGGGCACGGCTCGCGTAGGCAATCACCTTGCCATCCTGCAGCAGACATGCACCCAGGCCGGTTCCACTAGCGTCAGTGTCGCAAACAAACGGAGGTGCACTGCTCTCCAGCCGAGGATGAGCCAAAATGGGCGGTGCGACCAGCTTGGCTTTCATCGTTTGAAACGATGCCTCCGACTCAGGCGTCCAGGAGAAGGGAACCCTTTTTCTCAGTCAGTCTGGTGAGTGGTTTCGCTAGGGACGCGAAATCCTGAATGTACTTTCTGAGATATGAACACAGACCCAGAAATGCTCTAACCTCTCTGACAGACGTCGGCGTCGGCCAGTCCTTGATCAGTTGCGTTTTGGCTGGGTCACAGGAAATGCCCTCTGACGTGATGATGTATCCCAAAAACCTGACAGTTTTCTGACACAGATGCAGTTTATCCAGAGTCACGGTGAACCCAGCTGCCTGCAGGTGAGATAGCACATCCCTCAAGTTTGCATACATCTCTGAGAGGTCCTTTGCCAAGACCAGTATGTCGTCAAAATACTGTATGTACACATTGGGTGAAATACCAGACAGTGCCATAGCCAGCGCTCTGTTGAACGTATGTGGTATCCCCATCAGACCATAGGCCCCCTATGGTCTGATGGGGATATGGGTGGTGTAGCGGTGAAGCCCAAATTCTGTGGCGACGGTTGTCTTATCCCTGTGAGACTCTGATGGGAATTTGGTGATAAGCCTGATTGAGGTCGACAGTGGTGAACCAGTTCACTCCAGAGACGGTTCAGACAGTCGTCAATCCTGGGGATCACTTGAACTGAGGAAACCGTGACACTATTCAGTCTGCGAAAGTCACCACATATCCGAATGTCACCGTTTGACTTTTTCACCAATACCAAGGGACTGGCCCACTGGGACTCACTGACTGGCTCCAAGATCCCCTGGTCCACCAAGCCGTCGATCTGGGTCTTTACATTGTCTTCAAGATGGACCGGCGTTCGTCTGTAGTGTTGCGACACTGGCCTGGCTGAGCCAGTTGGGATGCAGTGCTCCACAAGGCTAGTACTGCCCAAACCTGTGAAAACACTGGGAAACTCTGTGAGAAGGTCTTTGAATCTGCTTCTCTCTGGCTCTGGCAAATGGGCGACGGCCTTTTCAATATCTAGGTGCGAGTCTGAGATGCTATTTCCCAAGGTGACAAATGCCTGTTCATCAACAGTGTGCACATTAGCGATGTGAGTTCCCTTGAAAAGCTGCACATCTCTCTCACTGGTTTTGCACAGTCGCAGAGGCACCACAGTCAGGCGGGATGTGTACAGCAAGACGTGCGACAAGGAGTGGGCTGCGCTCTAGAAATGTATCCTCCCCCTCTAACACAGCAGCCGATGAGTCTAGCGTGACCCTGGTCAGGGAACACATCTCGCCAGAACAAAGCATTTCGGTCCCCGCACGTATCACAACTCGGTCTTTCAAAACTACCCTAACTATCTGCGACCTGGGGCCAGGCGGGCTGCACGTCAGTGGTAAAGTCTCCTCCTCTACAGTCAGCAGCCCTCGCCTCATGTCCAAACAAGCTCTAATCTCGGTGAGATATTTGGCGCCCAACAAACACTGATCAAACAATTTACTCGACACGTAACACTCAACAACGGGTACACAGGCCCCCAAAGTGATCGTCACGGATGTCTTACCGATAATGTGGACACATGTCCCTCCATCTGCCAGGCTAATTTGCTTGTCCAACGGTCGCAGGTGTGCATCGGGTGGGAGGCAGTCCTGCCGGATGATGACTTCGTCAGCCAGGGGCCCGGGAACGATTTTAAAGTTGGGGGGGGGGGGGGCGAAACCAAATGTTTTGTTTTGGCAATCTTCTCACTTCTAATCTTGGTGTACCTTTTCATTGTCAAATTTTGCTCATTGGAAACTCGAAAACACGATTCGAAAGCTCATCAAAAATAACTTTGAAACTATTTCTATATTTTTTTTTGTTCAGGTCAATATTGAGGTCGCCAGAGGTCATCAAAAGTCAGATTTTCCAGTTTTAGGACATCGCTCCAGAAACCCCAAAATGTCTCGGGAACTATGATAGCTAGGAACAAACGAGAAATAAAAACAATCGAAAGCTCTTGAAATATTAAATCATAACGTGTCATCCAATTTTATCTCTGGTTAATAGTTTGAGCTCCAGAGGTCATCAAATGTCAAAAGGGCTATTTTTTGGCAAAGCGTTCGCAAATAACTGTTTACCAAATAAAGATACGGCAATGATGTTGATGACATCATGTTCGTCTCGTCAAAGCGCTTCGAATCACATTCATTCGGACCAGTTTGGGTCAACATAAAACTATGACCTCAGGTCAAGGTCAAGTGGAGACCCAAGTAGGTCATGTTGCGATTTGGGAGACGTGTCTCGACAAGACAAACACAATAATGCCGGTTTCACTTCATTATATGCATTCTATCGAGAGTTATTGACACAAAAAGTGTTGGTGACCTCAGCTGACTTCGGCTGACCCTGTAGGGGTCACTAAACAAAAATTGAACCTGGATTATCAATAATAGCCTATTATAACATGATCCAGAAGGAATTGGACTGATATGCGTATCCTCGGAATAGGAAACATTGTAATATTTCCCCATTGACTTATAATGGGAGGTCACTAAATTGACCCGACCGGTGACCTAAGTCACCGATATTCAAAATCTTAGATATTTGAATTGTAGGTACCTATGACCTTATGAAATCCTGTAAATTTGAAACCGATCGGTCAAAAACTGTGGCTGTGGTACGACCGCAAATTTGTGTGGAGATGTGGTCACGTGACCTGACCTCAGATGACCCGTGGTCAAGAATTGCACACAATGTGGATAATTGATGCCCGAACAGGTGTGTCAACAACAGCGGCTGAAATGGCGGCGCCGTGTTCCGTTTTTTGAAACGGTGGCGCTGTGCGCCCTGCGACGTTTTTTAAACGGCAAAAACGGCGCGCCGCCGTTTTTTCGCTATCCTCGAAAAACCTTAACCCTATTTGTAACAGGCTCCTGGCTACCCCTATTTGTAACAGGGGGGGGCGGATTCCGCCCCCCCCGGAGATCTCGAGATCTACCCGTCCGATTTTCAAAAATGAAACGGCGTTTGGTTCCCCTCAACACGATCTACATTTCTAAATAATAAACAAATCTAAATTTTCGATAGGGGGGCAACAGGGCCGCAAAAACCACAAATTTTAGTGGTATTTTTGATCCCCCATAGCTTTCTTGTTTATCGACCGATTTTAACACAATTAATACGAATCGATAGAGATTGAATTGGAAATTGATATATAACAGTGGCGTTTGAAAATTCAAAAATCATAGGCGTGTGCAGGTCACTCAATATGGGGATGAAGTAAATGCGTAATAAAACAATTTTTTGATGTTTTTTAAGAAATGAAATGGTATGTGATTGTGACAATAGGCAAAACAGTTAAAAATCATATTTTTTTTGCAATAGGCGGTACCAGGTTAGTGAAAAAGGGGGGTAAAATTGGAAAAAATATTAACCGCAGACAAATTGCTACCCAGCACTATAAATATGTTACTGATCGTAGATAGTTCCTTTTTGCATGTTGTACTTCATAATAGGCGTATCCAGGATCCAAACTGGGGCTGCTCAATACCTTTTGATAAGTATATTATCCGCTATTATGATACTAACTAGTCAACAGTGACTATTTCACTTACAACTTCAATTAACATTGCTTACCCCCCTTTTACTCTACCTGGACTCGCCTATTATCTTATAATCGTTCTTAGAGTAGCCTGTGGTGCGTGTTTCATCCGAAAACTACAGTATGTTATGTCATTGTATGCCCATGCCTCTTAGTTTCCTTGCAATAATATGACCCCCTTTCTTCCATTCCTGAGCGCGCCTCTGCAAAAAAAAATGACTTTATTCCCTTTCCTGGCCTCATATGTGCATATATAATTATAAGCTAATCGTCTATTGCGCCGTTATCGCTGGCATATCGTCATCACCAAGCCAGTCACCCCCCTTTTCATGTGCCTGAACACGCCCCTGAAACTCTATATGTAATAAATTATGCAAATAATGGAAGCAGAAGCTATCTTTTACATCTTGATAACTATAAATGCCCCTTACATTGCTCTATTTGCTTCCCGCCAAGCATTGAATATTTCCTGGAAACCCCCCCCCCCCTTTTCAAGCCCCTGAAACCGCCTCTGCCATGACATTTTAATGATATTTCATTAACATCAACTAATTTGCACTTGTTGCAATCACCGTGAACCGATGTAACTCCTTCATACTTGAGGCAGTTACGAAGAAACCGTGAAGATCGCATTTCCGTATTGTCGCCAAATATCGCCTCCGAACCCACCCAAAACTGTACCCTGGAACCGCCTCTGTTCAGGTTAAGAACTCAAAATTTTGACTCCAAATGCGGTATGCAATTCTATGAAAAGTCCCAAAATTTCATGGGCCTGCTCCCAGCCGTTCTGGAGATATCTGCGAAAAACATGAGGGGGGGGGCGGAATCCGCCCCATCCCCCCTGTTACAAATAGGGTTAAGGGGGTTTAGATGCTCTTAGAGGGGCGTCTGAACACCCCGCCCCCAGCACGACGCGGGTTAACATAAAAATATAAACAAATCTGAAAAAGTGGTGGTCATGCCACCCCGTTTCCTGTGTAAGCCCGCCTGTCGTCTGATAAAATACTCGTACCTGACGCTTGACGTTTTTTCTTTCTTGAAGAAGCCCACAAGTGTGGGCTGCACCGACCGCTTCATCACCGTATCACGGTAACCTACGACATTTACGATAACTCTTGCTAGCAATTGCCGTCCCGTCGGAAGAGACAGCGATGACAGCTAGAGGGCCGCACGCCAGTTTGACCACATCCGTAGCGTTGACGTGGGATAAACTTATGAAGAAAATGCAGCAGATGTTTAACGCCGTTAGTGCAGCAGCGGATCCAGAACGGGAGTTCGGGGGGGCAAAATTCCAAAAAGTGTCGCATAATTCTGAAAACTCATCGGATTTCGCTTGCTTATGCATTGATAGCTGTTTAAAGCAAACCGTTATATACAATAAGAAAGCCTCCTTATGTCACTTTCATTTTTGTATTTGATTTTATAGCATGTCCTTAGTAAAAGTTGCTTAGATTTTGTTCTGTATCAGGAAATGTATCAATTTTGCGCCGATTTCAGGTGGTTGGGGGGGGGGGCATTTGCCCTTTTTTCCAAACCGTAGATCCGCCACTGCATCAGTGTGTCATTTTAACGACGACGTGCCAAGCAGACAACTGCCCCAAATGTACTGTTACCGAAGTTTTCCCTTATATCTCATAGATCATTTAATGGAAAAAGGAAAAGGAAGGAAAAAAAGGTATACGATGCCGCTATAAAAGCAAAGCTATATAATAATAATACTTATGACATGCTATAAAATAAAATACAAAAATGAAAGTGACATAAGGAGATTTTCTTATTTTATATAACTTTTTGTGAAGAAAATTGAAAGAGCGCATTTTTAGGGAAACTTCTGCTCGCCAAAGTTGGGGGGGGGGCGCCGCCCCCCCCCCCCCCCGGTCCAGATGTTGGGGGGGGGGGGCAAGCGCCCCCGCTGCCCCCCTGTTCCCGGGCCCCTGTCGTCAGCGCCGCTGTCGACCATGGCTGCGACGGGCCGGCCGTTGACGAGGATTAGCGTGTACCGTCCACCCGGCTGAGGAACGCCGCCGGACGACGGATGCCACCCACCGCGCCGCGCGCAAGCAGGGCATCTCCCTGAGCCGCCCGCAGCGACGAGTCGGACGGCGGAGATTCACGCGGCGGCACCGGCGGCGGCGGCATCGAAGGTGGCGGCATCGAAGGCGGCAGCGAGCCGGGTGGCCGCAGCGCCCGCGGCGGCACAGGCGGCAGCAGCGAGCCGGGCAGCGGCAGCAGCGAGCCGGGCAGCGGCGGCGGCGAGCCAGGCGGCGGCAGCTGCGAGCCGGGCGGCGGCGGCGGCGAGCCAGGCGACGGCAGCAGCGAGCCGGGCGGCGGCGGCGGCAGCAGTGAGCCGGGCGGCGTCGGCGAGCCGGACAGCGGAGGCGAGCCGGACGGCGGCAGCAGCGAGCCAGGCGGCGGCAGCAGCGAGCCGGGCGGCGTCGGCGAGCCGGACAGCGGCGGCGAGCCGGACGGCGGCAGCAGCGAGCCAGGGCGGCGGCAGTAGCGAGCCAGGCGGCGGCGGCAGCAGCGAGCCGGGCGGCGGCGGCGGCGGTGGCGAGCCAGGCAGCGGCGGCGCCGAGCCGGACGGCGGCAGCAGCGAGCCAGGGCGGCGGCAGTAGCGAGCCAGGCGGCGGCGGCAGCAGCGAGCCGGGCGGCGGCGGCGGCGGTGGCGAGCCAGGCAGCGGCGGCGCCGAGCCGGACGGCGGCAGCAGCGAGCCAGGGCGGCGGCAGTAGCGAGCCAGGCGGCGGCGGCAGCAGCGAGCCGGGCGGCGGCGGCGGCGGTGGCGAGCCAGGCAGTGGCGGCGCCGAGCCGGACGGCGGCAGCAGCGAGCCAGGGCGGCGGCAGTAGCGAGCCAGGCGGCGGCGGCAGCAGCGAGCCGGGCGGCGGCGGCGGCGGCGGTGGCGAGCCAGGCAGCGGCGGCGCCGAGCCGGACGGCTGCGGGTGAACCCGCGCCGCACGCAGGGCCGCACTCGCTCCTGGAGTTAGACACGGGGCTGACTGGCGGTGCCGGTCCGCCGGGCGCCCCTGGTGCCCGAGGACCGGTTGTCGTTAACCGAACTGCGGCACACGACATCCAGGTGTCCACGCCGGCCGCAGAGTCCGCAGAAGTCGCCCCGGAACAGGCACTCACGTCGCCAGTGTCCCGGCTGTCCGCAGACGAAGCGCGGCGAACCGTCTCGTTCCGGCCTGGTGTCCCGGTTGTGCTCAGCCACTGTTGTAAGCAGGCGGCAGACAGCGGTCGCCGCGGGACCGTACAGATGATCAGCGCGTTCGAGCGCCTCAATCACACGGATGGCGTCGTCCAGTGTCGAGCAGCCTTCCTTCGTTATTTCTCTGCCGTACTCCGCCGGGAGAGCACGTTGCAGATGCAGAAGGGCAACATTGGCACGCGCATCCTCATTCAAATGTGGATACGCATGACGTACGCCTGCACGTATGCGCAAGAGGTAATCTTGAATATCCCCACGATATGGTTCCGCGTCGACAGTTCTGGCGGCCGACAGCTGGTCAGGGGCCCCGCCCAGAACCCTCTTGGCAGCCGCATCAACGTCGTCTAAAGTCTGCAAGTTTGACTGCCGGAGAGCTTCTTTAACGTTTCCACAAACGAAAAAGCGGATGAAACTAACTTTCTTTTCGGCTGACCATTTTTTCAAATCGCCGAACAGCTTAAAATCGTCAAACCAATTTTCCCACTCCTGATACGACGTACCGGAGAACTTGTCTAGGGAAATATCGCACTTGTCAGACATCTTGCGTGAGCTTGTGAGTTCCACCGTTGCCACCACTTTCGTATGTTTCGTCTCGCTCGTTGGATCCGTCACACTCACAGCTCACAGTGCACTGTATTTCCACGTCTGTCCATGGCTGACCCCACACCAGGGGCTCGGGAACAGGGGGCAGCGGGGGCGCTTGCCCCCCCCCCCCCCCAACATCTGGGCCGGGGGGGGGGGGGGGGGGGGGAGGCGGCGCCCCCCCCCCCAACTTTGGCGAGCAGAAGTTTCCCTAAAAATGAGCTCTTTCAATTTTCTTCACAAACAGCTATATAAAATATGAAAGCCTCCTTATGTCACTTTCGTTTTTTGTTGTTTTCTTTTATAGCGTGTCATAAGTATTAGTATTATATAGCTTTGGCTTTATAGCAGTATCGTATACCTTTTTTCCCTCCTTTTCCTTTTTCCATTAAATGCTCTATGAGATATAATGGAAAACTTTGGTACAGTACATTTGTTGGGAGTTGTCTGCTTGGCGCGTCGTCGTTAAAATGACGCACTGTCGCAGTGGCGGATCTACGGTTGGGCAAAATGGGCAGCCCCCCTAAAAAAAACGCCTGAAATCGGCGCAAAATTGACACATTTCCTAATATATAAGCAAATCTAAGCAACTTTTACTAAGGAAAGTTTGCTTTAAATCAGCTATCAATGCACATGCAAGCGAAATCCGATGAGTTTTCAGAATTATGTAGACTTTTTGGCATTTTGTCCCCCCAAACTCCCGTTCTGGATCCGTTGCTGCACTGACGGCGATAAACATCTGCTGCATTTTGTTTATAAGTTAATCGCACGTTTACGTTACGGATGTGGTCAAACTGGCGTGCGGTCCTATAGCTGTCCTTGCTGTCTCTGCCGACGGGGCGGCAATTGCAAGCAAGAGTTATCGTAAATGTCGTAGGTTACCGTGATACGGTGATGACACGGTCGGTGCAGCGCACACTGGTGGGCTTTTTCAAGAAAGAAAAAACGTCAGGCGTCATGTACGAGTATTTTATCAGACGACAGGCGGGTTTACAAAGGCATACGGTTCATAGTAGGAATAGGAAACGGGGGTGGCATGACACCCACTTCTTCATAATTTTGTATTGTTATGTTAACCCGCGCTGTGTCGGCGGCGGGGCGTTTAGATGCCCCCCCCCCCCAAGGTTTTTTGAGGATAGCGAAAAAACGGCGGCGCGCCGTTTTTGCCGTTTAAAAAACGGCGCACAGCGCACAGCGCCACCGTTACAAAAACGGCACACGGCGCACAGCGCCGCCGTTTAAAGGGATTATACGGGTTTCCGTCCTGAAAGTAAATGCACTCTTTTGCAGTTGTATGAGCTTTAGACACGTTTAGGACATATAACAGGGACCTCAATGCTGATTTAGTCCATTATTTCAGAAATTATCAGCGTTAAAACTTGGGCGTTTTCGAGACTAGTATTATTATTTTTATTTTTTTCTAGCCGCCACCCATTAATAGGTGACCAGTAGTGCCCCCACCCACGATCCCAACGACGCACGACACCTTTCATTAACACCAGAGAACAAAAGAGAAAATGTCGCGGCACTCCCAGCTAAGAAATGGAAACAAACATAAAAAAGCATATGAGGAGAGGTAGTTTGGGTGTTAGATGTGGTGATATAAAAGAAGGCGGAAAGTAGTCATTGCTGAAAACAGCAAATAACTGCCCCCCAGCTACGCCCCAGGATTCCATATTCATTCACGCTGTTATAAAGGGGATATCGGTCATACAGGGCGGAGGACAAAGTCTGGTCAATTTTCGATCATTTCTATATATCAGATATATATAGAAATGATCAGAAAAAATATAGAAAAGTATCAGATAACGAGTACTTGATCGGCACTACTGTCCACCACTTTCATCTTAAGATCAATTTTAGAGTTTTGAATTATCTGCAAGTCCTACACTGGATCACAAAATTATTATGCAATTCAAAACTGACGGGACTTTGTATTACTACACACTGTTCGTTGAGGTTTTGTGTTTTTGTGGTTTTCTTTTCTCTGGCCTTTAGCGTTGATAATTTGGTGGTGGCGTATTCACTTTTTTTGGCATGAAAATTCATGCAAAATATAGAACTGTATGGGAAAACTAGGTAACTGCTGCTGTCGTTGGAACAAAACAAGTTTATTTTCTTTCAAATATTGCTTATTTTACCGGAAAATGCCATACGTGAGGTGTTTTTATTAGCATAAAAGAGATGACTGGCTCTGCCTCAGCCGCTCCTGCAGAAAATACGCGGTGGCATCACCGCGCACTTTGGAATGTCCTTACGTGCAGAAGAGGTCAATTCCAGAAAAATGTGGCTACCGTGGGACTTCTACCACCTTTATAAGTACGTTTTACTATGTAACTCAATTATTCTGGGAAAAAAACCGTATAAACCCTTTAAAAAACGGCGCACGGCGCACAACGCCGCCGTTTCAGCCGCCGTTTTTGGCACACCTGCTCGGGCATCAATTACCCACATTGTGTGCAATTCTTGACCACGGGTCATCTCAGGTCAGGTCACGTGACCACACCTCCAAATAAGTTTGCGGTCGTACCACAGCCACCGTTTTTGGCCGATCGGTTTCAAACTTACAGGATTGCATAAGGTCATAGGTACCTACAATTCCAATATCTAAAATTGTGAATATCGGTGACCTAATGTCGCCGGTCGGGTCAATTTCGTGACCTCCCATTATAAGTCAATGTGGAAATATTAAAATGTTTCCTATTCCAAGGATACGCATGATACCAGTCACATTCCTTCTGGATCATGTTATCATAGGCTGTTATTGATGATCCAGGTTAAATTTCTGTCCAGTGACCCCAGTGTCCAGTACAGGGTAGGCCGAGGTCAGCTGAGGCACCAACACTTTTTGTGTCAATAACTCTTGATAGAATGAATATAAAGAAGTGAAACCGGCATAAATGTGTTTGTCTCGTCGAGGCACGTCTCCCAATATGCAACATGACCAACTTGGGTCGCCACTTGACCTTGACCTGAGGTCAAAGTTCTAAGTTGACCTAAACTGGGCCAAATGAACGTGATTCGAAGAGCTTTGACGAGACTAACATGATGTCGTCAAAATCATTGCCGTATCTTTATTAGGTAAAAAGTTATTTGCGAACGTTTTGCCAAAAAAATCGCCCTTTTGACATTTGATGGCCTCTGGAGCCCAAACTATTAAACTGATATCAAATTTGATGACACTTTTTGATTGAATATTTCAAGAGCTTTCGATCATTTTTTTTTTCTCGTTTGTTCCTAGCTATCATTCCCAAGATATTTGAGGGTTTTTGGAGCGATGTCCTAAAACTGGAAAATCTGACCTTTGATGACCTCTGGTGACCTCAATATTAACCTGAACCAAACAAATTAGAAATAGTTTCAAAGTTATTTTTGATGAGCTTTCGAATCGTGTTTTCGGTTTTTCAATGAGGAAAATTTGACAACGAAAAGGTGCACCAAGATTAAAAGTGAGATGATTGCCAAAACAAAATATTTGGTTTCGCCCCCCAACTTTAAAATCGTTCCCGGGCCCCTGCCCCACACTGCCCTGAACACACCCAAAACTCCTCGGGTCGCAGCCCGTGCCGGGGGCTACGCCGCGCTGGTACCACCCGACCCCGACCAATCACGGAGCCGCTCACAGCGCTGCGATGGCAGCGAGCCAATCTCATCCACCGCCCGGTCGGGTCGGGTCGCCAGGTCACTCTGGCGGCGGCCAAGATAACCACAAGAATGCTCCGGCGCTCGGCGGCACCAATCCCGCAGCACGATGCACGGCGATGCCAAAGCCAGACACCTAACAATAACACCATAGTTTACTTAAAATTAAAAATTTCATCTTAAACTAGCTCTGGTGTTGCCAGACGGCTGGAGTCATGGGCGTCGCCACCACTAGGGACATTGTCTCTAGTAATTTTCAAATCCTCAAAATCTACTAAGGACTGACCCTAGTAAAATTCTAAACTGCCTTTGCTGGGGGTCATGCTGGGGACACGGGGGCATGTCCCTAGTAACTTTCAGATAGATAACCTCAACATCATCCAAAGTTGAAGTACACATGTACTTGAATTTTTCCAAGTAACGTTGAGACCGAGGCGAGTGGCGACGCCCTTGAAGGCACAGATTTGTCCGTACGTGGTCGCATAGGCGGATCCAGGGGGGGGACGGGGCCATGCCCCCCCCCTCCCCAAGACAAGTCTAATGCACGCTTAAAATGTATTTTTGGAGCGTTTTTGGGCATCCTAAGAAGGAAATTTCCAGATGTTGTTTTTGTAAGTGCAAAAACGTAAACAAAAAACTCGACTAATGTCCGTATACTGAGCGATTCAGTTAACACTAGATAAAATGGGATTCTGCTGAGCTCATTAACATTACGCCTATGCAGAGCGTTGCATGGAAATAATTGAGTTATAAATATTTCCGACCCCCCCCCCCCCCCCCCCCAGAGGTGAAAGTGGCCTCGGGTAGGAAAGGTCCAAACTAGATCCTGGTCGATCGGAGGGGACGGCTTAAGGTATCAATGTGTCCCTAGTAGTTTTGAAACCGTGGCGACGCCCCTGGCTGGAGTGTTTATGCGACGCCATCTTGCTCGTATCCCGGAAGTCGCTGGTTCGGGAAATAGTCATATTTGCAACGACATGGTTTTCAGGAATAATAGCTTATTTAAATGAAAACTAGATGAATTAGTCCATTCATATTTTCAGTCATATTCACCTTTGAAAGCAAGGATTAATGATAATTAGCCATTTCGCTTTGATCATTTGTTGTAAGATGACGGAATGCTGGCTCCGGCTCTGCGCTGGCTCTGTGCAGGCGCCGCCGCCCGCACTGAAAGAAATTCTTACTCCCTTTTAGGGGAGTTATAGAGAGTTGTCAAAAACGACTCTCGATTACTCCCATGAGCATTACTCTCCATTACTCTCTACCAAAACTCTCACACTAACTCCCATTACTCCCCTTAAAACTCTCACCCGAACTCCCCATTACTCCCCCAACTCACCATTACTCTCCCCAAAACTCTCCTTCAAACTCCCCATTACTCTCCACAAAACTCTCCCTTAAACTCCCCATTACTCTCCCCAAACTCCTTTCACTCTCCTGTACTCTCCCCAAAACTCTCCCTTTATTCTAAAAAATATGGTTGAACATCGTGTTTATAACGACGGGCCCGGTTATCTTCGCGAGAACGGATCAAACGACAAGTCAGACACCGGAACAGACGACAGACTCATCGGTACACCGCAGCACAACACAAACTCATGGCCTCGGGACACCGCAGCAGACGAATCGGTCACCCCATCAGAAGAGACTGCGCGAGACACCGCAGCGAACGACTATACTCGAACACCCCAGCAGACGAGACTCTGCGGGACACGCAGCAAACAACTCGGACACCACAGCAAACGATCGGCCTGGACATTTTTTGCGGCACCGGACAGACGGGCTCGGCCATAGTCACATCACTAGTCACATCACGATATCAACCATAGGAGCCTCTACCAATTACGCAGAGATTAACCACATCCAGACATGTCAAGCATACCAAATTGCACACAAATACCATTAACAATCATATAAAAAGCCATTTGTTCGAAATTTTCCTTACCCCCTTCTTTCTATCACACAAAATGCCAAACACTCACAGTTGCCTTTCCACACTCGCCAGGGGCGCACAACTACACAACACAAACAAAAATGGCGGATGCCGGATACGTCTATTTCAGTTTCAGACGAAATGTTCTGGAACTTCTCTATTCCCCAAAACTCTCCAAAATTCTCCCCCCTTAACCCGCGCGGCGCTGGGGTCTCCATCCGAACTTGCGGTGCTGGGGGGGTAAATTTTACCCCCCCCCCCCTCGTATCTTCCGAACCAATAACCGCAGCGAGACGCGCAAGGCGGCGATCGAAATCTCTCAGTGAGAAGAATCTAACGCATGCTCAAAATTATTAACATAAGGTCACCTGTCAGGTCACGGTCAGGTCAAGTGTCAAAAATTTAAGTATTTGGGTTTTGGGCTATACTTTCCATCCAAAGCCTTGTATTGCAACTATTATCTCACAAAGTGCTCCCACATGTATAATGCATCTCCCGCATAAGTAAAAGTGAAATTTTAAGCAAAGGTCAAGGTCAGGTCACAAAAGCTCACAGGTCTACGAAAGCCATGCGACACATGTTGTATGGGTTATTTTACACGTATAATTCGATAGAAACAGCCATTTTCACAACCTGACACCATATAATCGCCCTCAGGTCAAGGTCAGGTCACGATAAGGTCAAAATTTTAAATTGATTAATCTAAATAAACATTGCATGTTCCTAGACTAGTTTTGTCTTCGAAATACAGTGGTGGCATTTATTTGTCTGTATCTGGTCAGTAAAAGCCAAAAAACGCAATTAAAAAAAATGACGTCATGAGTTACTTATTCTTAGAGAGCCATAAGTTAGTCAAAAATAAATAAATTGCTTTGAAATTTGGTTTGAACATCGTTCATACTCGGTTCTCTAATATATCTTCCGGTTTTTTGAAAATCTTCAAACAAAAAACTTTTGTGGAAATTCTTCCCCAAAAATCAGTTTTTTTTTGCATTTGTTGGGTCAAAAACCCAAAATTTTGAAGATCTGAGATAGCCATGTTAAAGACAATGTTATTTCCTTTCTTTTGACGCCTTTTATTTGCGATTTGCATCAACACGCTATTTTCTACGATTTTTAAAACATTTAACATTTTTTCACCAAAAATGACATGACATGGCGTCACTAAAACGTCATTATCTCCTCAAAATTTTCACAAATTTCAACAAAATGATAACAAGATGTAGAATTGATGCACCATAAGGTACCGCAAGTTGCACTTTGATATCTGTCATAGGTTTCAAGTTATGGAGAAAATCCGGGAGGGGGGTAAAATTTACCCCCCCCCCCCCCCCCAGCGCGGCGCGGGTTAAAGGAAATAGTTCACCTTTAACATTAGTTTTAAACTGAAATAGCAGTTTTGTAGCCCGTGTTGGGAAACCCCTATCTGCAAGTTTACTTGACTGAAAAGACTCTCCAGCCGAATATATTTGAGTTTTTGGCGAAGGAATGCGGTGCTGGCGAAAGAATGTGGTGCTGGATCTAGCCCGGACAGAGGCTATACCATCAGCCAATCAGCTTGCAGCTGGTGCTAGCAAGCGAATCGCCGGCCGCCGGTTGGTACATCTCCAATGCGATTCTATCTTACCGCGACTACTTTCGAATCTGATTGGCTGAACCATTTTTTACATTCGCGTGACGTCAGGACTCTGACTCAGAGAGTATGCATATAGTTTTGATAAACAATACAAATTTACGACCTTTTGTCCTGAATCGGCGCGATATAATGCCATTTTTGACAATATAAAAAGATATGTATTAAAAAATATAATCAAATCGTGTTTGTTAAAAAAAAATCAAGTTGAACTATTTCCTTTAATGCCGTATTCTTCTTTTTGCGGACGATTGTACAATGTATCGGAAAATTACTTGTGCGGCTGATTCCTTGCAGGAAGATCTGAATCAGCTATGTGAATGGGCTCGAATGTGGAAACTTCAACTGAACCCTTCCAAATGTAAATTTTCGAATAACCCTTAAGAAATTGCCAATTGCAATAACCTATTTCGTCGGTAATACAGCTCTCGAGCATGTGAACACCATACGAGACCTCGGCGTCATCCTAGACAACAACAACAAAAACACTTTTGAGTTTCATATCGATAGCAGCGTCAAAAAAGCGACTAGAGCTCTCAGCTTGATAATACGCTCCTTTCAAAATCTTCCGAGTTGAGCATAGAGCGGGGAAGACATCAGCCTGCCCTCTGTAAGAGCTCATGTGATCATGTGAGGTCTGTGCACTCATGTGAGGTCTGTGCTGTGGAGTACTGCAGAGTGATATGGGCGGATGCGACAGAAACTCACTCGCACAGAATTGAGCGCGTCCAGCACAAATTCCTGATGTTGTTTAACTCCGTGGCTCCGCAGCATAGCGCTTGTGACTCTCTTCAGTATGGTGATCTGTTGAAGCACTACAAAACGGCATCTCTCAGATCTAGGAGGATGCAACATGCCATTATGCTCATGTATAAGGTCCAGCGTGGCATTATAGACTCGTCGATTCTGCTTGATGCTTTACCACTGCATGTACCTGAAAGGCGTGGCCGACAACTGTCGCTGTTTGATATTCCGGGAGCTGCAGGGTTAACACGGTCAGAGATACATATTCCGGGAGCTGCAGTGTTAACACGGTCAGAGATACACATTCCGGGAGCTGCAGGGTTAACACGGTCAGAGATACATATTCCGGGAGCTGCAGGGTTAACACGGTCAGAGATACATATTCCGGGAGCTGCAGGGTTAACACGGTCAGAGATACATATTCCGGGAGCTGCAGGGTTAACACGGTCAGAGATACATATTCCGGGAGCTGCAGGGTTAACACGGTCAGAGATACATATTCCGGGAGCTGCAGGGTTAACACGGTCAGAGATACATATTCCGGGAGCTGCAGGGTTAACACGGTCAGAGATACATATTCCAGGAGCTGCAGAGTTAACACGGTCAGAGATACACATTCCGGGAGCTGCAGGGTTAACACGGTCAGAGATGGCGTGTTTGGACGACTGCCACGTATTGTCAATGAGATCCTGAGAAAATGTCCTCATGCTGACCTTTTCCATAACTCCCTTGCATCAGTTAAATGGTATGTCGTTCATTCATTTACTATGCTTTAAGTGCAGGCCAAAATAATGGAATGGAGTTTTTGTACTTCTGTGTATGAGTATCATCTTGTGTCCTATTGTCCGTCTTATTGTATGTAAACATCGTCTGTAATTGGGTGCATGCCCGTTGGCGACCACAGAATAAACAAACACACAAAAACACACACAAACAAACACAGACAGACAAACAAACAAACAAAAACACAATAGAAAAACACAAACAAACAAACAAAACAAACAAAACAAATACGTTATGTGGTACCCCCGTCCTGACCTCGAATTTGACCTCCAAGGTCAAAGGTCACGGCTCAGGTAACGCTGACGGACGTTAGATATGGACCCTGTATATCATCTGAGACCACATTGGAAAGGATCACGCGATAAATTCGGGACGTTATGGGGTATCCCGTCCTTTGACCTATAATTTTACCTCCAAGGTCAAAGGTTACGGGTGAGGTCATGGGGACGGACGTTAGATATGGACCCTGTCTATCATCTGAGACCACATTGGAAAGGATCCAGTCATAAATTCGGGACGTTATGCGGTACCCCGTCCTTTGACCTAGAATTTGACCTCCAAGGTCAAAAGTCACGAGTCAGGTCACGCTGATGGACGTTAGATATGGATACCGTCTATCATCTGAGATCACTTTGGAAAGGATCCCGCCATAAATTTGGGACGTTATGCGGTACCCCTTCCTTTGACCTCGAATTTGACCTCCAAGGCCAAAGGTCATGGGTCAGGTCACGCTGAAGGACGTTAGATACGGACCCTGTATATCAGCTGAGACCACTTCAGAAAGGATACCGCCATAAATTCGTAGCGTTATGCGGTATCCCGTCCTTTGACCTCTAGTTTGACCTTCAAGGTCAAAGGTCACGGGTCAAGACATGGTGACGAATGTTAGATATGGACCCTGTCTATCATCTGAGACCAAATTGTAAATGTTTCGGCAATAAATTCGGGATGTTATACGGTACCCCTTCCTTTGACCTCGAATTTGACCTCCAAGGTCAAAGGCCACGGGTCAGGTCACGCTGACGGACGTTAGATATAGACCCTGTACATCAGCTGAGACCACTTTGAAAAGAATCCCGCCATAAATTATGAACGTTATGCGGTACCCCGTCCTTTGACCTCGAATTCGGCCTTGACGATGACCGTGAACATCAAAATAAAGTTCATATTCGCGATCAGCGTGGCAGAATTGACTGTGGGCTAAGGTTTGGGTCAAAGTTGAATCCGTCTCTGAATCGGTCGCTACCTTCACGGACGTTTGCTTGTGTAGGTGTTGGCGCGGCAGAGACCGCCGTGTGTGTTGTTGCTGGAGCATGGGTGCGCCGTGCGTCACCTCGCTGGGCGCGCCTCTGCTCTTGTGGGGGAGAGGGTAACTACCCTCTTCACGCATTTATTTATATTTAATGTAAGGAAAGGCAATTTAAATTGTGTGCCATGTATTATCGTTTCTTGCATCAATGAACTTTCTATAATATATATTTATACCAACTGCGTCGATTTTTGAAAACGATGGGGGGGGAGGCAAACAATGACGGATCCAAGGGGTCAATGACGGAGCCTTCAGTGTCATGGCATTACACATTTTAAAGAAATCCTAAGCAACTTGTACAAAGGAGAGTACTTTTTAACCAATTCATAATGCAACAACAGACGAAATCTCATGAGTTTTGGACTTCTGTCGGACGGCCCCTCAAACCAACGTTTTTGGCCGGTCTGCATCCTCCAGAAGCAGCGGCGGCGCCAACGGGGGGGGGGGGTCAGGTAAAAAGATATGCCCACCCCCCTGTCGTCGGGCAGGGGGGGGGGGGGGGCAAGCATATCTTTTTGCCCCTCCTGTCATTTATGGAGGCCCCTCCATGCTTCAAAGAGGCCCAATCTCGCAGGCCCCATCGCGGAGGTCACTGGTGCCCCTGGAAGCCAGAGGGGGTCATATGTAGGTCAGAGAGGGCCTTTGAATGCCAGAGGTGGTCATCTGGAAGTCAGAGGGGAGGTCAAAGGTGGGCCCCTGGGGGTCAGAAGGGATCCTTTGGAGGTCAGAAAGGCCACCGAAGGCCAGAGGGGGCCCTCTGGAAGCCAGAGAGGCCCTCTGGAAGTCAAAGGCCAGGAGTACCCTGCAAGGGCGTAGGCAGGGGGGCAAGGGGGCCATGCCCACCCCCTGGAGGCCAGGCAGGTCCCTCTGGCGACCGAGCGAGGGCCCTCTGGGGCCGAAGGCCCCAGTGTTTTGGATGGTGTCAGGCGCCCGCGAAACGCCTTGCGTCGCATAAAAGAACACCCACCAACCTAAACAAATCGTCACACGAATAAATAAGAGCACTTGCTTGTCTGTTAAAGGCATGTATATGTAAATACGTACACAAGGGCCCATACAGTGTGGCGAGGGCCTCTACCAGCTTTTAAAGGGCCCTGCCGATCTGCATATGGACCCCTGCCGGCATTTAGAGGGCCCCTGTCGGTTGTAGAGGGCCCTCTGCCGGCCTTTAGAGAGCCCTGTCAATCTGTAGATCGCCTGCCAATCTGTATAGGGCCTCTGCCGGCATTTAGAGGGCCCTGCCGACCTGAAGAGGGCCCTTGCGGCCTTTAGAGGGCCCTTCCGGCCTGTGAGGGCACTTCCGGTTTCTAAAGGGCTCTTCGACCCTTAGCCTGCCTTTAGAGGGCCCTGCCGATCTGTAGATCGCCCTACCAATCTGCAGAAGGCCTCTACCGGCATTTAGAGGGCCCTTCCAACCTGTAGAGGGCCCTCTTCTAGCCTTTAGGGGCCTTGTCGATCTGCAGAGTGCCCCGGACAATCTATAGAGGGCTCTGCCGGCCTTTAGATGGCCCTGCCGGCCTTTAGAGGGCCCTGTCGGCCTTTATAGGGCTCTGCCGGCCTTTAGAGGGCCCTTCCGGCCTTTAGAGGGCCCTGCCGATCTGTAGATCGCCCTGCTAAACTGCAGAGGGACACTGTTGGCATTTAGAGGGCCCTGTCGACCTGTAGAGAGCCCTCTTCCAGCCTTTAGGGGCACTGTCGAATCTGTGGTGTCCCAGCCAATCTGTAGAGGGGCCTCTGTTGACCTTAACCCGCGAGTCACTGGGGGGCTTTTTTAGCCCCCCCCCCTTAGAAATATTAAGAATATCTCAACAACTAAGGCAGATATCGACGCCAAAAACTTTCAGTACCTTTCCGGGCATCATTTTTACACCTTTTGAGCAAAAAGCAAAAGCAATTTCGTCAGAAATTGTTCGAGATATAGTGAATTTAGTGACGTCACTAAACACGATTTTGACCCAAAATCAGCTAAGCTTTGCCAGGCGTACAAATGCTGCATTTGAAGCACAATACAATCTAAAAACGACAACAGTTAGAAATTGCAAGGGCTACAAACCAGCTATCTCGAAATTTCGAAAATTTTGGTTTTTGACCCCATTAAAAAAAAAATTGCCACAAAATCAAATTTTAAAAGATATAAAAAACGGAATATGTGTCAGATAACTACATATGAGCAACTAACATACCAAATTTCAAAATGATATAATCTTTTTTGACTGACATAGCATATATAGTATGGGTAAATTATGACGTCATATTTTTGAAATTGCGTTTTTTGGCTTTTATTGGCCAGATACAGACAAATAAATGCCAGCACTGTATTTTTTTTTAGATAAAACTGATATAGAAACATGCTTTGTCATTTCGATTTATCAATTTCCAATTTTGACCTTCAGTGACCTGAACTTGACCTGAACTTGACCTGAACTTGACCTGAACTTGACACTAACTTCACGTAAATGAAGTCAGCTGGTAAAACTGACTATCACTATCGAATTATACGCATAAAACATCCATAAAAACCATGTGTTGCATGACTTCCGTAGATATTTTGTGTGTAGTGGACCTTTTGTGACCTGACATTGACCTTGATCTTTTCAACCATCTCACTTTAGCTCATGTGGGTTATGTATCATACCCTTGGCAACACTTTGGGTGATTATAGGCGCAATCGAAAGCCATGAATGGCAAGTATTGTACATAAACTCGAATACCTCGATTTGACGTTTTACTTTATCGTGACCTGACATGTGACCTTAATCTGCAATTTTAAGTGTGCGTTGGGTTCATCTCATTGAGCGCTTTCGAACGCCCGCCTTGCGCGTCTCACTGCGATCATTGGTTCGGAAGATACCAGGGGGGCTATCTCCCCCCCTCTCACCCCCCCCCCCCCCCCCCCCAGTGAACCAGTCAAAGTTCTTATTGTTTTCAGTGTATGCTAGTAACGTCTGAGAGGAGAACAAGGCTTTGACAATGTACTAGTATTAACCCGTCATTGGCTGGGATCTCAGCCGAAACAACATTGGCTGGGGTGGCGTTTTTCGCCCTCCCCCCCCCCCCCCCTGGTTATCTTCCGAACCAATAACCGCAGCGTCGACCTGCAGAGGTGGCCAAAGATCTCGTCTGGACACACATCCGGACAAACATGTTGGCCTATACTTTCCTGAGCGACCCCCAGTGGAAATCTTTATCCTTGTACGATTTTGAATTAGAAGCGCCTTCAGACAGACTGCATGTTAACATGGGAGAGGGGGTCATTTTTTAGCTTTGAGGAGCTCTGGAGATCAAATTTCGAAATGTCATGAATAGGCACTATGATTTTCAGATGCACCACGTGGTGTTGTACAATTTCGGCATGTTTCGTTTAAATCGGCGTGTTCCACCAGTTTGGTGAATGTGAATGATTGAAAATAAGTGGAAAACTTGACGGCCTCTGAGGGCTGTATTTTTTAGTGTCACGTACTGCGCACTTTCTGGAAATCTGCGGACAACCTTTCTGTATGAGGATGCAAAGTCGCTAGCTAATATATGCGTTTCTTTTTTACTTATTGTCTTCTTAATGACG
>JAXIVJ010010261.1:5000-7500 GCA_036785665.1 Chirona hameri
ACTTTCATTCTTAAAAGTTGCTTAGAATTTCTTCTATATCAGGAAATGTGTCGATCTTGCGCCGATTTCAGGCGGTTGGGGGTGGGCAATTGCCCATTTTGCCCAACCGTAGATCCGCCACGTAGATCCGTAAAACCGTTGATTGCAAAAGATGTGGGTCTCTGGCGAAAATTGGGCAAATTTAGCCATTTCCTGTGGATTTATATACATTTTCATGTTTCCCCAATTACTCATAATTGGAAGGTAAAAAAATAGACTTCACTGTAGGTCACCGATATAAAAATCGTCCGAAATAGCAGAATTGTAGGTGTGTATGACCTGATTAAATCCTGTGAGTATCTAACTGATCAGTCAAACAATGTGGCTGCGGCACGACCTTACGTTTTTTGTAGGTGGTATCACTAGACTTGACTTAGTAACGTGACCTGAGGAGACCCAAGGTAAACAAATTAACAGGATTTGGGCAATTGATAGGCAAGCAGTTGTACCAAAAATGGTGGTGCTGAATGGCGTCGTTTTCCGCTATTTCCAAAAAAACCTAAGGGGGAGGGTATCTGTCCCCAATGGCGGATCCAGGGGGCGGACATCAGGGGCAAATGCCCCCCCCCCCCACAGGAATCTGGGGGAGGGGACATGCAATACAAGTATGCCCCCCCGCGCGTTCACTGCACTGAACGTGAAAAACAATGATCTTAGGAGAGAACTTCATGAAAACGAAAGTTTTGTCTTCTCTTAAGTGATTGAATGTGAGTTTTGATGTATCCCTTGCTTTCAATGAGAGACAAAACAGCGCACCTGATGCAACTCAAGCAGGCCCGGTGACACTCGCCCCGCTGGGGGGGGGGGGGGGGCAGAATCTGCCACCTCCCGGATTTTCTCAATAACTATACAACTCTGATATATATATGTATCAACGTGAAACTTTTAGTACCTTATACTGCATTAATTATACGTCTTCTCACCAAATTTCAATTAAATTAATGCAGTATTTGGAGAGATAATAACGTTTTAATGACGTCATGTCATTCCATTTCTGTTGGAAAAAGAATACATGTTGGATTTTTTTAATAGAGTTTCAAAGCAAATTGCAAATACAAAACGTCAAAAGAAAGGACATTCTCTTCCAAATGGCCATCTCGAATTTGTGATTTTTTTTTCAACCCCAAATTTTCTTTTCTCGGAAAAATGTCCACAAAATCAATTTGTGTAAATTAGATAAGTGAATTTTTTAAGCTCGAATACCAAAATAAGGTAACCGGCCCAAATCCGCGGAGGGAAAAAATGGGGGGGGGCTACCTTTTTGCTACAAAAAGATACCCCAAAAATGGGGTACCTTCCCCCCCCCCCCTCCCCCAGTGGTTTTCCCTTAAAATAGGCCCTGCTAACCATGCAACGCTGCATCATCTACTGATATTTGTTGTACCTATTGTTACAAGGATGCAAGAATAATGTTTCCACATTAATCCATGATGACATCACTTACTGCTTCCATTGGTGCTGCAGAATAATTTTGGACAATTGATGTTTTGCGTATTTGAAGTAGGTAATAGAATCAAAGCATCATTCAATATTCCACAAATAAGATAGAAAACACCATTATTATTTTTGGTTCTGGTCATATGAGAGCAATAATTGTATCTAACATGATTTTACATGACACAGTATTTTTGCCAGTATTGAATATTTTACCACAAGAACTACAAATACAGATGCAGGATGCTGTGGCTATTTTGGTCTGGGTATGCCACAAATTGTATGTTATTGTTCAGAATCCAACATGATTTTACATTGGCACAGTTTTTATGCCAGTATTGAATATTTAAACATCAATTTGTTCAATTATTGTTATACGAGTATGTGATAGATATAAAGAGATTGTGCCAAGATACTTGGAAAAGATAAAGATGGAAAAGAAAAGGTCCAGAAAATACATTGCACTAAACTTTGCAAACAATACTTGATCCATCAAGAATGTTGGCATTAGGTATCCAAAATTTGACATATAATTTGGCAAGCTTCAGATAGAGCTCTAAGAAAATCCAGGATCAGGGATACTTTAAAAAAATGAGAGGGGAAGTGGTATTTTCTAAAATTGTATTGCATGAAGAAAGGGGAAAATTCTCCCTTTCCCCATTCAAAATCATCCCTGTCCACTGACCAGGATCCTCCATGATATTTAACAAATTTTGATCTATTAATATCACCATCATCATCATCATATATTTATTTGCCTTGATAATAGGTGAAATTCAGGATCTACACATTGGTGCACGTTGCCATCAAAACAAAAGGATTGGTCCATAAGCTTACGCTTAAATCCCTTTCATCGCGGAACGCTAGTTGTAGCTATCTACTGACCACCGCACCACAGCACACGATTTATCGGGATACTGGATTCAGATATTAGGAAGGTAATTCCTGTGATTTTTTTTTTATAATGAAGCTTAGTTGGCAAGGAGTAAGTTGAAAGCACTTGCTTGCAATGTCCTATTATTTCGGT